>JACCGJ010015287.1:0-38675 GCA_013407085.1 Atriophallophorus winterbourni | reverse complement strand
CCACAGAATAATATGCGAATTACAAATAACATAGGTAGTAAAAACGGGGTTTGTTTTCCTACTGATCAGTTCAGGAATCACGTAAAAAAATATAGGGCAGAAAGATGTAATTTGCTGAATGTCGAACCACTATGGCTACGCACTATGCTTCTTTTCTTTTGAATCATTACCCAGCAACAAATTAAGCTTCAGTCTGGCATGCGCTTTCACGATTATATTTGATATGATCTGCGCAATCGAACAAGGCTGTTGAATATCCCTGTCTCGCACTACAGTTAGACGTATCTTCTTTTTAATTACATATGCACAACTTTGGAATTCTCTTCCTCTTCATTTCCGTATGTGCACATCTACAGGAAAATTTAAAACGCTTGTAGAAACTCTTACCGTTCACTCACTATCCCAAATCCTTAAGATAAACTCTTCTCTAGATATTCTATACTCTCATGGGATCCCAGGTTTCTAATTCCACATCTTTCTCCACATATTAGCATATCATGATGTCTTATGGTATTCTCTGAATAACTGTCAGGTTACCGGACCCTAGAAATGCTTTTACACTAATTAATCTCAACATTGCATTCGATAACATTTTCTATACAACATTATGTATGTAACTCTCTTTTATTTCTCACGAGGCCTAGAAATGTCTCATTTTTTATCTTAACGTACAAAATATTAAAAATCTACCAAAAAATGAAAAAAACGTAAAAAAAACTAAAAACATTGTTTTTTAATGTACATTCTTATTTCTTAAATGATGTACTATTTTACTTTGATGACCTCTCACCATGCTGGTGAAGAGAAAATCTTTCATTATATTCCAGTGTCTTTGAATAACGAATCATCACTGTAATTGGCTCGAAATCTATCCGCCCGAGATTAAATCCATATGCGATTCATTCTCCTGCAGATAACGAAAATCCGGCTGGTGAACAAATTTTGGTTCGATTCGTCGACAATTCATCAAGAGTATTGGAGCAAAGCACCCTACTGCCTACTCCCTGCTATTAGCCACACCCTCTCTCATCCCCCACAATTTCTTAGATTTTCTTATTCTGATGGATTTATGTACCCTTTTCAATCTTCTTAACAACCTTTCCGTAAAAACATGAATTTATGCATATATAATTTATTTATCAATTTTTTATGACAACTTCATTACAATTTTTCAGTTCAGTTTAGTTTGCACAGGACAGAATGTGGCTAACAAGCCAATCGAGCGTCCAGAATTTCTTACGGTGGAAAGCTGCAGAGAAGCACCCACCACTGCCAAAACGTTTATTCTTTTTGTCTATTTGAAATCTTCGCCCTCTAGCCCTCACTTTATTTACGGGATAACGCTAAAAGATGAAATACCTAAGCTTGTATAGCAATTAAGGAGAGTATTCAGGAAAAAACTTACCCCAGTTGCGGTCCAAACCCTGCTTAAAACTAGACACGGTACTGCAGGATATAAGTTCTTCTGGAAGAATGTTCCAGAAGTTAACAACCCTGAGGCTGAAAAAGTGTTTCCTGGAGTCTAGCCGACATCGTTTCTTAGCAATTTTAAGTGAGTGGCCCCGGGTGCTCAGCTCGGGCTTAAGGTAAAGAAGTCGTTCATTTGCACGCCACTCAAACCCTTCAAGATCCTAAAGGTTTCTATTAAGTCACCTCTTAAACGACGGCGCCTAAGGGAGAAAAGATCGAGAGACATTAGGCGCACAGCGTACGGTTCCCCTCGCTGACCTTCAATCATGCGAGTTGCGAGGCGCTGTACGCTTTCAAGTGAAAGAATGTCCTTTTGTAGTGACGACACCACGCCTGAACACAGTATTCAAGATGCGGCCGAACTAATGCCTTGTACAGTGGCAGGAATACATCGGGTCTTCTGCTCGATAGCACTAATTTCAGCCGAAAAAGTACCTTGCGTGCACGCTGAGCCGCAGCGGAACATTGGTCCTCCCATTTGAAGTCAGCCCTAACCAGTACACCCAAATCCTTAACACACTGTGTGGCGTTAACACTGAGGGAATTCCCCGCCACCTGGACCGAAATCTTATCAACCAGTGTTGACAAGAGTTGGCTCTTATTTAGGTTCAGTGGGAGATCCCACTGGTATGACCAGTTTATGACCCGCTTCAGGTCGTGCATCAAGGTATCTTCATCCGTTGATCCGATGAATTTCACATCATCCGCGAAAATGAAGCATAGGCACTTCAATGCAGAGGACAAGTCATCGATGAAAATCAGGAATAGAAGAGGACCAAGTACCGAACCTTCGGTACACCACTGATCACGTCGGTTTGATTCGACAGCGTAGATCCTACTCTAACTCAGACTGTCTTACCTGTAAGGAAGGCTTTTATCCAAGCAAGTAGACTACCCCGTATGCCTTTGGCTGCGAGCTTAATATCTAGAAGGCGGTGATTTACGGAATCAAAAGCCTTACTGAAGTCTAGGTAGAGGGCTTCGACAGGCTTCCCTTCATCCATCCTTTTAGTGGCAGTATTGAGAAAACTAAGAAGGTTAGTCAGGCAGGATCTACCCTTAAGTAATCCATGCTGAGTTGCACTTAAAAGAAAATGCCGACAAATGTGCTGACAGATTTTGTCACGCAGCAGTTTTCCATTACTTTCGAGACGATGCTAGTCAGGCTGACCCGTCTATAGTTACCAACAGTTGACCTGCAACCACCCTTGTGTATTGGCATGACTATGGCTTCCCTCCACTTACTGGGAACAACTCCCCTCATATCTGTCTAGGCCTGGGCAACCTGACAGTATCTTAGCCCACGTGCAGTCTCTGACTGTGCGGCACTTTGCCTGGATCAGGCTTGTGCTTTCATACATACATACATACTCCTGGTTGCAGGCATGAATTAAAGAGCTGGCAAAACGGTTCAGCAAGCACTGAGGCAAGATTTTTAAGCATAATTGAGTAGATGCCGTCCGGTCCCTCAGATTTGTTGACCCGAACATGGATAAGTGCGTCAAACACCTCAGCCTCATTGAAGGACAACTCATCTAATACATGGACAACAGGTGTCAGGTTAGGCAGACCTGACGGTGCATTTGATGAATTATCCCGTCGTTGAACGCTACTGAAAAGCCCTGAGAAAACAGTCGCCTTAGACAGGTCGGTATCGACAACTTTTCCATCCTCCAGTTTCAAATCCCCCATGTTTTCCCTAGTTTTTCCTTTTGAATGTGCGTAGCTATAAAAACTTTTCGGGTTGGATTTAGCATCCCTAGCTAGAGATAACTCAAAATCCTGTTTGAGCACACGTTGTAATTTAACACAGGCATTCCGAGCGGTTTTGTAGCGGGCCCGAGAACCAGAAGTAAGGGATAGCTTATACTGCCGCCATAGACGATCCCGTTTACGGGTAGACCTACGGACTCGAGGAGACCACCAGGGTGGCCTTCGATGCCTTCTCACACACTGCAGCGGAGCGTGCTTGTCTTGTAATTCGTTAAAATACTTAGAAATTCTATCCCAGTTTACATTTGAATCGCTAGATAACTGAAGGGAAGATTTTGCAGTCTGCAAGAGTAAACCCCAGTCTACAAGCCAAAAATTGCGTCAAGGACGAGAGAAAGGTTTGCGAAAACGCAATATCGCTTCAAAGCTTATCATTACGTAATCACTTTTGCCGAGCGGCGGTAGGTACTTTAAATGACTAATGGCTTCTAGCTGGGACGACAATACCAAGACAAGGGTGGTGGCTAAACCTTGTAGGATCATTGACATGCTGGTGCAGCGCATGATTATGGAGCCATTCGAGAAAGGTGTCAGATTGCTGGGTGACTAGACCTGGTTGGGGACAGGCCAATCTATGTCTGGAGGTTGAAATCACCCAAGTACACTGTGAGCTGAGTGAAACAAACCGTCGAGTGTCTCAATAAGCTGTGTAAACTCCTGTTGGGATGCACTGGGAGTGACGTAGACACAAGCAATTGCGAGCGATGACTTGTAGCAAGTCAGAATACTCGTAACAACTTGGACGTTTTCAATGGCTAGAGATATTCCTGTACCCACGTTGTGCAAAGCATACTCCAAGTGCAGTGCAACGCTCCCGCTTCTCCTATCGTTCGGCCTATCGCAGCTTATGACGAGATACTGTTCACTGATGTTTACCGGCACCTCATCAATCGCAGACAGCCAGGTTTGAGATAGCGCAATAACCCTTGGGTGTAACTGAGCCACGCAGACAGAAAGTTCAGCCCACTTATTCCACTTATTCGCACCACTTTTTCCAGCCGTGTAGATGTGAATGCAGTTTTGTCTTCAGAGATGATAGCAGGCTCCGGAGTGCCGCAGGGATCTGTCCTTAGGCCATTGTTATTCAAAGTTTTCGTGAATGATATTCCGGACGCGGTAGCGATCGATTGTCGTTTATTTGCGGATGATCTGAAACTATGGGCCTCTGTCAGTTCCTGTGATGGCCACAAGCAACTGCAACAAGCAGTTAATGACTTAGTCAGTTGGACACATCGCTG
Organism: Atriophallophorus winterbourni; assembly: GCA_013407085.1. Lineage (NCBI taxonomy): Eukaryota > Metazoa > Platyhelminthes > Trematoda > Plagiorchiida > Microphallidae > Atriophallophorus > Atriophallophorus winterbourni. The sequence continues at coordinate 34,194 of JACCGJ010015287.1, read as the reverse complement.
GACACATCGTCGAGAAAGGCGAATGGACCGCTGGAGGGAACATTTCGATAGCCAATTCAATCAACCGCGACCACTCTCTGTTGCTCAGCCTAGTGGCTCCACCACTCAGTGGCCGGCCCCACAGGAACCACCTACAGAGGCCGAAATTCGCTCACACATAATGAAGCTTAAACGACGCAAAGCCCCTGGTTTAGACGAGCTACCAGCCTAACTATTTGTTGAAGGCGTCGACGTTTTGTGCAGTGAACTGTCAGTGCTTTTCGGAAAGATCTGGAACGAGGAAACCATACCCAGCGCGTGGGGACCGTCAGCCATCGCCCCAGTATTCAAGAAAGGGTCGAGGAAAGAGTGCGGTAATCACAGGGGTATCAGTCTCATACCGGTGGTCTCTAAACTGTTCGCATCAATCATCCTGACCAGGCTTAACAGCTACCGAGAAGCAGAGTATCGAGAAGAAGAGGCTGGTTTTAGAGGAGGACGCGGGTGTGTGGACCAAGTCTTCACGCTCCGCCAAATTTTGGAGCAACGTTACCAATACGCACGTCCAACAATCATCGTCTTTCTTGACATACGAGCAGCCTTCGTTTCCATTGACAGAACCGCCCTCTGGGACTGTCTCATTCGCCATGGTGTCCCACCGAAATACGTAATCCTGCTCAAGAAGCTGTACTGCCACACCACCGGCAGAGTCAAAGCCGATGGTGACTTATCCAAGCAGTTTACCATCTCCAGCGGGGTTCGTCAAGGATGTCCGATCTCCCCATTCCTATTTAACTTTGCGATTGACGATGTCATGCAGGCAGCAACAGCCCAGCTACCGAATTGTGGGATCGACCTGCTCCCCGGTCGACGAGTTATGGATCTGGACTATGCTGACGACATTGCTCTCCTCGGAGAGGATGCTTGCGCCATACAAAGCGCTTTGGATCTACTCGTTGATCAGTTGACGCTGTATGGATTACACTTCTCTCCGTCAAAATGCAAAGTGTTCCTACAGGATTGGACAGACCCAACACTTGATTTGAGGATCGAAAACCATAAACTGGAAGTGACTGACAAATTCACCTACCTAGGGAGCTGCATCACAACTGGGGGCGATATCGAAGCTGAAATCACAGCACGGATTGCAAGAGCACGCCATGCTTTCGCTGGGCTACGGTATCTGTGGCGCCGACGCGATGTTGGATTACGCTTGAAGGGCAGAGTGTACCAGGCCACCGTACGAGCAGTTCTAATGTATGGCTGCGAGACGTGGACGCTGCGACAAGCTGATAGTCAACGATTATCGACGTTTGATCATCGCTGCCTGCGGAGTATAGCTCGTTTAAGCTGGCAACAGAAAGTCAAAAATGATGACGTCAGGAGGGCAGTCCTCGGTGACCGCTCTGTGCCACTCTCCGATCATATATCCATGTGCCAGCTGAGATGGCTGGGGCACGTTCTCCGTATGGATGAGCGACGCCTTCCTCGCCTAGCTCTTTTTGATCTCGCCGGACCAGATTGGAAACGTCGCCGTGGCGGACAAAGGAATACCTGGCGGAAGACCCTCAAACGTCTAACAGCCCCACTAGCCATCGTGGGAACATCGCGCTTACCCGGGTGGGGTCCGAAGGAACGTGAAGACATGTGGCTGACAACACTCAGTGTGATGGCACAAGAAAGGAACCAGTGGCGAGAATCCTGCCGTGCTTGTGTTCCCGTTTATCAATGACCCTCCCCCTTCCCTTATTCCAAAAAAGACAAAAAAAGATCAAAAGCGGCATGTGTAAACAGACAGACAAAAAATCACCCTCTTTTTTCCCTTTTTTTCTCTCTCATCATGTACCTTTTTCATGGTATACTTGTTGGCACACCGTCTGTAAAGACTTGTGTGAAATAATAATAATAATAATACTGGTCGCTGCCTATCAATGAGGACAAGACAGTGGTCATGCGCATAAACTCCGATGACACTGGTGGTGAATACTTTCTTGGAGGTGAGCCTATTAGAGCAGTGACGGTCGAAAAAGACTTAGGGATTCTGGTTATGGATTTCAAGAAATTGTCACTGCTAACAATTTCGACTTCATGTTAAATGGCGATCCCGAGCTCACCTGATCCAGATTTGTCTCCCAGTGGCACTGTCTCCTGCAACAATCATAGACTTCCAAAACAGTCAAACGACGTATCCTACGTACTTTCATTCGTAATAGAACTCGTAAGTGGATCTGCTGCAGAAACGCTGCTTGGAATAAGTTCCGATCGGAAGAGTGTGTGCGAAATTGGGAAGCATATCGACAATTACGCAACCACTGTACGTCTCTAGTGCGTCAAGATAAGCTGGATTACCATAAAAAGTTAACTTCACGGTTTCTGAACAACCGAAAACTGCTATACCGTCATATAAATGACAAAAGAAAAGTGAAAACTGGAATCCCCCACTGAAAATTGAAGGCGGCTCCACATCGACTTCTATGGAAGCCGCAAATACACTGAAGGATCACTACATGCCGGTATTCCAGAATTGCCAACCATCTTCGTTGAATATCACCCCACCCCCACCTAGACTCTCTACTATTCTGTTCACCGCTGAACGTGTATATAAAAAGATCATGCAGCTCCGTGAAAATTCATCACCTGGAGTAGACCGGATTACAACGAAAACATTGCGTGCGGTTGCTGTGCAATTTTGTGAACCACTTTCCATGTACTTCCAACGTCTGTTCGATATCTCCCATGTTCCCGAAGATAGGAAACAGGGGATCATAACCCCGATATATGAAGGTGGAAACCGCAGTGATCCTGCAAATTACCGCCCAGTCACCCTGCTCCCTGTGCTTTCCAAAGTAATGGAATCTATTGTATCCGATGATTTGATGGCTTTTATGGAGAACACGAATGCTGTCGCCATCGAACAACATGGGTTTCGCCGCGGACCCTCCTGTACAACAAACTTGCTTCTGGCGCGGGACAGCTGGACCAAGGCTGTTGATGCGGGCCATGGTGTCGACGTTATATACTTGGATTTCTCCAAAGCTTTTGACCGTGCTAACCATGCTATTTTACTGCAAAAGCTTGGCCTACTAGGAATTGGTAACCCACTTTTGTCTTGGTTAGCCGAATTCCTCCGCTCCAGGACACTCCGCGTTCGCGTCAGACAATCGCTCTCCGATTGTTTTTCAATACAATGCGGATTACCCCAGGGCACTGTACTCGGTCCGCGTCTGTTCTTGATGTTCATCAACGACATTGGAGCATGTATGAACTCGCCGTTTCTGATGTTCGCAGATGATATCAAGCTATAGCGCATCATCTCTTCCTCGAATGATTGTGATGACCTGCAAGCCGATCTTACCTCACTTAATAACTGGGCAACGTCGAACCAGCTCTCTTTCAACCCACGAAAATGCCGATCTCTCCGCATCCGTCACTCTGGCGAACCTAGTTACAAGCTAGGGAACACCGAACTTTCGGTGAGTATGCTGGAAAAGGACCTCGTCGTATTGGTTCAGAGTGATCTGGGGTGCTCAGCCCAATGTTCCCTCCCATAATCAGTCGCCAATCGCAACGTAGGGCTCCGCAAGAGTGTATTCGGGTCTTTTGACCGCCGCCTCTTTTCCTCGCTCCTACACGCGTACATCAGACCCCACCTGGAATATGCGGTATCCGTTTGGGCTCCATGGTTAAAGCGTGACCATCACGTCCTAGAGAAGGCTCAACGGAGGTTCACAAAGCTCGTCAAAGGACTCAGTTTACTGAACTATGAGGACCGCCTCCAGCAACTCAACGTGTTCCCGATCAGTTACCGTCGCATCTGAGGGGATCTGATACTGGTTTTCCAGATCCTTAAGGAGAACAAACATCCGTGCAATGGACTGCTTTTGATGGCACCCAGTTCCGGAACCCGGGGGCATGTTTTCGAGCTAGCTCACCAGCCCAGTCGGTTAAACTGCCGTAAATTTTTCTTTTCTGTCCGTACCCTTCGTTTTTGGAATGATCTACCAGTTTTTGTCGTAACCTCCCCATCGCTCTCGATTTTTAAAAAGCGGCTTGACACTCATCTCTATTTTTCTCAACAAGTTTAATGGATTTTCTTTTTTTTCTTCCCGATACTGCACCCATTTTCCTCTTCCTTTCCAGATACGTTTACGGAACCTCGCCGATTCATCTCCCCCTGTATTGACTGTTATGATACATCATCATCATGAAGCACAAGTCTGGAGCCAGACAAAGTGCCAAGCAATATGAAGCAGGAAAAGCAATTAAGCAAGCGCGTGGAAAAGTGAAAGCAGGCAAGCGGAATACGCAAAAGCAAATGCACAAAAAGCAGCTTGTTTTTGTAGTTTCACTGCATGCGATTTTTCGGGTTTTTTTGTTTTGTTTTTGTTTTTTTGTTTTTTTAATGTAAAATAATACCGAATAAAAAATTATGAAACACATAATAAAATACACTGGCGCTACTGACTTCGGTTTGTAACCATATCGCGTAAGGTTTCCAGCCAACTATTAGGTGGAGCTTTTGGACCCCACCCAGGCAAACGAATACGCCCAACTGAGCCTAGCGCTATGATACACAGCCACACCCTTTACTGAACTTTGGCGATTGACGCCGAACCCGCTGAACTCCACCCGACCCCCTGTACTGAGTATCCTATGGTTATATTTTAGGCTCATAGCTTTCGTACCATGATATACTATTGACTTGAAGTCGAAGGCTGACACTTGTCGGAGAATATGCGACGCTACCAGGATGCTCTGTGCGATTCGGCGTTCTTTTGTGTCCATTACCCCGAAAATGTTCCAGACACTTTTTTCTGTGTACATTCGTCCTCTGTTGGAATATGGGCTACCTGTTGCATTTCCTCAGTCCGAAGGCGAATGCGACTCCTTGGAGAGCGTACAAAGGAGGGGCACTAAAATGGTTTGTGGAATGCGCCAAATCGCGTACGAAGATAGAAGGAGCTTGCTGAAACTATAACCCCTCGAACTTCAAAGGGAAAGATATGACCTGCTCCTGACACGCCGTATTCTTTTCGGCCAATATGGAGACGAGTTCCTCCAGTACTTCCGATTAGTAGGTGAGTCGAGGACTCGTGGACATGACTTTAAGTTATATATATATATATATATATATATATATACCAAGTCAATCGAGCGTGCAGAATTTCTTTCGGTGGAAAACTGCAGAGAAGCACCCACCACTGCAAAAACGTATATTCTTTTTGTCTGTTTGAAATCCTCGCCGATCGCGAAGCCAAGAGATTATCCGGGTGGAATTTAGGAAACACCGCGTTATAGCCGATGCTGGAAAAAGAATAATCAGTTCATCTTCACCAGCACGGTGAGAGGTTAGCTGAAGTAGCATTGTGTATAATAAAAATTAAAAACACAGAGAACTCTAGCCCTCACTATATTTACGGGATAACGCTAAAAAATGAAAAACCTAAGCTTGTATAGCAATTAAGGAGAGTATTCAGGAAAAAACTTACCCTAGTTGCGGTGCAAACCTTGCTTAAAACTAGACGCGGTACTGCAGGATATAAGTTCTTCTGGAAGAATGTTCTAGAAGTTAACAACCCTAAGGCTGAAAAAGTGTTTCATGGAGTCTAGCCAACATCGTTTCTTAGCAATTTTAAGTGAGTGGCCCCGGGTGCCCAGCTCGGGGCTAAAGGTAAAGAAGTCGTTCATTTGCACGCCACTCAAACCCTTCAAGATCTTAAAGGTTTCTATTAAGTCACCTCCTAAACGACGGCGCCTAATGGAGAAAAGATCGAGAAGCATTAGGTGCATAGCGTACGGTTTCCTACTCTGACCTTCAATCATGCGAGTTGCGAGGCGCTGTACACTTTCAAGTCAAAGGATGTCCTTTTTGTAGTGAGGACACCACGCCTGAACACAGTATTCAAGATGCGGCCGAACTAATGCCTTGTACAGTGGCAGGAATACATCGGGTCTTCTGCTCGATAGCACTGATTTCAGCCGAAAAAGTACCTTGCGTGCACGCTGAGCCGCAGCGGCACATTGGTCCTCCCATTTGAAGTCAGCCCTAACCAGTACACCCAAATCCTTAACACACTGTGTGGCGTTAACACTGAGGGAATTCCCCGCCACCTGGACCGAAATCTTATCAACCAGTGCTGACAAGAGTTGGCTCTTATTTAGGTTCAGTGGGAGATCCCACTGGTATGACCAGTTTATGACCCGCTTCAGGTCGTGCATCAAGGTATCTTCATCCGTTGATCCGATGAATTTCACATCATCCGCGAAAATGAAGCATAGGCACTTCAATGCAGAGGACAAGTCATCGATGAAAATCAGGAATAGAAGAGGACCAAGTACCGAACCTTCGGTACACCACTGATCATGTCGGTTTGATTCGACAGCGTAGATCCTACTCTAACTCGGAATGTTCTACCTGTAAGGAAGGCTTTTATCAAAGCAAGTAGACTACCCCGTATGCCTTTGGCTGCAAGCTTAATATCTAGGAGGCGGTGATTTTCGGAATCGAAAGCCTCACTGAAGTCTAGGTAGAGGGCTTCGACAGACTTCCCTTCATCCATCCATTTAGTGGCAGTAATGAGAAAGCTAAGAAGGTTAGTCAGGCAGGATCTACCCTAAAGTAATCCATGCTGAGTTACACTCAACAGAGAATGCCGACAAAGATGCTGACAGATCTTATCACGCAGCAGTTTTCCCATTACTTTCGAGACGGTGCTGGTCAGGCTGACCGGTCTATAGTTACCAACAGTTGACCTGCAACCGCCTTTGTGTATTGGCACGACTATGGCTTCCCTCCACTTACTGGGAACAACTCCTGGTTGCAGGCATGAATTGAAGACCTCGCAAAACGGTTCGGCAAAAACTGAGGCAAGATTTTTAAGCATAATTGAGTAGATGCCGTCCGGTCCCTCAGATTTGTTGACCCGAACACGGATAATTGCGTCGATCACCTCAGCCTCATTAAAGGACAACTCATCTAATACATGGACAACAGGTGTCAGGTTGAGCAGACCTGACGGTGATATATATATATATATATATATATATATAACTTAAAGTCATGTCCACGAGTCCTCGACTCACCTACTAATCGGAAGTACTGGAGGAACTCGTCTCCATATTGGCCGAAAAGAATACGGCGTGTCAGGAGCAGGTCATATCTTTCCCTTTGAAGTTCGAGGGGTTATAGTTTCAGCAAGCTCCTTCTATCTTCGTACGCGATTTGGCGCATTCCACAAACCATTTTAGTGCCCCTCCTTTGTACGCTCTCCAAGGAGTCGCATTCGCCTTCGGACTGAGGAAATGCAACAGGTAGCCCATATTCCAACAGAGGACGAATGTACACAGAAAAAAGTGTCTGGAACATTTTCGGGGTAATGGACACAAAAGAACGCCGAATCGCACAGAGCATCCTGGTAGCGTCGCATATTCTCCGACAAGTGTCAGCCTTCGACTTCAAGTCAATAGTATATCATGGTACGAAAGCTATGAGCCTAAAATATAACCATAGGATACTCAGTACAGGGGGTCGGGTGGAGTTCAGCGGGTTCGGCGTCAATCGCCAAAGTTCAGTAAAGGGTGTGGCTGTGTATCATAGCGCTAGGCTCAGTTGGGCGTATTCGTTTGCCTGGGTGGGGTCCAAAAGCTCCACCTAATAGTTGGCTGGAAACCTTACGCGATATGGTTACAAACCGAAGTCAGTGGCGCCAGTGTATTTTATTATGTGTGTCATAATTTTTTATTCGGTATTATTTTACATAAAAAAACAAAAAAACAAAAACAAAACAAAAAAACCCGAAAAATCGCATGCAGTGAAACTACAAAAACAAGCTGCTTTTTGTGCATTTGCTTTTGCGTATTCCGCTTGCCTGCTTTCCCTTTTCCACGCGCTTGCTTAATTGCTTTTCCTGCTTCATATTGCTTGGCACTTTGTCTGGCTCCAGACTTGTGCTTCATGATGATGATGTATCATAACAGTCAATACAGGGGGAGATGAATCGGCGAGGTTCCGTAAACGTATCTGGAAAGGAAGAGGAAAATGGGTGCAGTATCGGGAAGAAAAAAAAGAAAATCCATTAAACTTGTTGAGAAAAATAGAGATGAGTGTCAAGCCGCTTTTTAAAAATCGAGAGCGATGGGGAGGTTACGACAAAAACTGGTAGATCATTCCAAAAACGAAGGGTACGGACAGAAAAGAAAAATTTACGGCAGTTTAACCGACTGGGCTGGTGAGCTAGCTCGAAAACATGCCCCCGGGTTCCGGAACTGGGTGCCATCAAAAGCAGTTCATTGCACGGATGTTTGTTCTCCTTAAGGATCTGGAAAACCAGTATCAGATCCCCTCGGATGCGACGGTAACTGATCGGGAACACGTTGAGTTGCTGGAGGCGGTCCTCATAGTTCAGTAAACTGAGTCCTTTGACGAGCTTTGTGAACCTCCGTTGAGCCTTCTCTAGGACGTGATGGTCACGCTTTAACCATGGAGACCAAACGGATACCGCATATTCCAGGTGGGGTCTGATGTACGCGTGTAGGAGCGAGGAAAAGAGGCGGCGGTCAAAAGACCCGAATACACTCTTGCGGAGCCCTACGTTGCGATTGGCGACTGATTATGGGAGGGAACATTGGGCTGAGCACCCCAGATCACTCTGAACCAATACGACGAGGTCCTTTTCCAGCATACTCACCGAAAGTTCGGTGTTCCCTAGCTTGTAACTAGGTTCGCCAGAGTGACGGATGCGGAGAGATCGGCATTTTCGTGGGTTGAAAGAGAGCTGGTTCGACGTTGCCCAGTTATTAAGTGAGGTAAGATCGGCTTGCAGGTCATCACAATCATTCGAGGAAGAGAGGATGCGCTATAGCTTGATATCATCTGCGAACATCAGAAACGGCGAGTTCATACATGCTCCAATGTCGTTGATGAACATCAAGAACAGACGCGGACCGAGTACAGAGCCCTGGGGTAATCCGCATTGTATTGAAAAACAATCGGAGAGCGATTGTCTGACGCGAACGCGGAGTGTCCTGGAGCGGAGGAATTCGGCTAACCAAGACAAAAGTGGGTTACCAATTCCTAGTAGGCCAAGCTTTTGCAGTAAAATAGCATGGTTAGCACGGTCAAAAGCTTTGGAGAAATCCAAGTATATAACGTCGACACCATGGCCCGCATCAACAGCCTTGGTCCAGCTGTCCCGCGCCAGAAGCAAGTTTGTTGTACAGGAGTGTCCGCGGCGAAACCCATGTTGTTCGATGGCGACAGCATTCGTGTTCTCCATAAAAGCCATCAAATCATCGGATACAATAGATTCCATTACTTTGGAAAGCACAGGGAGCAGGGTGACTGGGCGGTAATTTGCAGGATCACTGCGGTTTCCACCTTCATATATCGGGGTTATGATCCCCTGTTTCCAATCTTCGGGAACATGGGAGATATCGAACAGACGTTGGAAGTACATGGAAAGTGGTTCACAAAATTGCACAGCAACCGCACGCAATGTTTTCGTTGTAATCCGGTCTACTCCAGGTGATGAATTTTCACGGAGCTGCATGATCTTTTTATATACACGTTCAGCGGTGAACAGAATAGTAGAGAGTCTAGGTGGGGGTGGGGTGATATTCAACGAAGATGGTTGGCAATTCTGGAATACCGGCATGTAGTGATCCTTCAGTGTATTTGCGGCTTCCATAGAAGTCGATGTGGAGCCGCCTTCAATTTTCAGTGGGGGGATTCCAGTTTTCACTTTTCTTTTGTCATTTATATGACGGTATAGCAGTTTTCGGTTGTTCAGAAACCGTGCAGTTAACTTGTTATGGTAATCCAGCTTATCTTGACGCACTAGAGACGTACAGTGGTTGCGTAATTGTCGATATGCTTCCCAATTTCGCACACACTCTTCCGATCGGAACTTATTCCAAGCAGCGTTTCTGCAGCAGATCCACTTACGAGTTCTATTACGAATGAAAGTACGTAGGATACGTCGTTTGACTGTTTTGGAAGTCTATGATTGTTGCAGGAGACAGTGCCACTGGGAGACAAATCTGGATCAGGTGAGCTCGGGATCGCCATTTAACATGAAGTCGAAATTGTTAGCAGTGACAATTTCTTGAAATCCATAACCAGAATCCCTAAGTCTTTTTCGACCGTCACTGCTCTAATAGGCTCACCTCCAAGAAAGTATTCACCACCAGTGTCATCGGAGTTTATGCGCATGACCACTGTCTTGTCCTCATTGATAGGCAGCGACCAGTATTATTATTATTATTATTTCACACAAGTCTTTACAGACGGTGTGCCAACAAGTATACCATGAAAAAGGTACATGATGAGAGAAAAAAAAGAGGGTGATTTTTTGTCTGTCTGTTTACACATGCCGCTTTTGATCTTTTTTTGTCTTTTTTTGGAATAAGGGAGGAGGGAGGGTCATTGATAAACGGGAACACAAGCACGGCAGGATTCTCGCCACTGGTTCCTTTCTTGTGCCATCACACTGAGTGTTGTTAGCCACATGTCTTCACGGTCCTTCGGACCCCACCCGGGTAAGCGCGATGTTCCCACGATGGCTAATGGGGCTGTTAGACGTTTGAGGGTCTTCCGCCAGGTATTCCTTTGTCCGCCACGGCGACGTTTCCAATCTGGTCCGGCGAGAGCAAAAAGAGCTAGGCGAGGAAGGCGTCGCTCATCCATACGGAGAACGTGCCCCAGCCATCTCAGCTGGCACATGGATATATGATCGGAGAGTGGCACAGAGCGATCACCGAGGACTGCCCTCCTGACGTCATCATTTTTGACTTTCTGTTGCCAGCTTAAACGAGCTATACTCCGCAGGCAGCGATGATCAAACGTCGATAATCGTTGACTATCAGCTTGTCGCAGCGTCCACGTCTCGCAGCCATACAGTAGAACTGCTCGTACGGTGGCCTGGTACACTCTGCCCTTCAAGCGTAATCCAACATCGCGTCGGCGCCACAGATACCGTAGCCCAGCGAAAGCATGGCGTGCTCTTGCAATCCGTGCTGTGATTTCAGCTTCGATATCGCCCCCAGTTGTGATGCAGCTCCCTAGGTAGGTGAATTTGTCAGTCACTTCCAGTTTATGGTTTTCGATCGTCAAATCAAGTGTTGGGTCTGTCCAATCCTGTAGGAACACTTTGCATTTTGACGGAGAGAAGTGTAATCCATACAGCGTCAACTGATCAACGAGTAGATCCAAAGCGCTTTGTATGGCGCAAGCATCCTCTCCGAGGAGAGCAATGTCGTCAGCATAGTCCAGATCCATAACTCGTCGACCGGGGAGCAGGTCGATCCCACAATTCGGTAGCTGGGCTGTTGCTGCCTGCATGACATCGTCAATCGCAAAGTTAAATAGGAATGGGGAGATCGGACATCCTTGACGAACCCCGCTGGAGATGGTAAACTGCTTGGATAAGTCACCATAGGCTTTGACTCTGCCGGTGGTGTGGCAGTACAGCTTCTTGAGCAGGATTACGTATTTCGGTGGGACACCATGGCGAATGAGACAGTCCCAGAGGGCGGTTCTGTCAATGGAATCGAAGGCTGCTCGTATGTCAAGAAAGACGATGATTGTTGGACGTGCGTATTGGTAACGTTGCTCCAAAATTTGGCGGAGCGTGAAGACTTGGTCCACACACCCGCGTCCTCCTCTAAAACCAGCCTCTTCTTCTCGATACTCTGCTTCTCGGTAGCTGTTAAGCCTGGTCAGGATGATTGATGCGAACAGTTTAGAGACCACCGGTATGAGACTGATACCCCTGTGATTACCGCACTCTTTCCTCGACCCTTTCTTGAATACTGGGACGATGGCTGACGGTCCCCACGCGCTGGGTATGGTTTCCTCGTTCCAGATCTTTCCGAAAAGCACTGACAGTTCACTGCACAAAACGTCGACGCCTTCAACAAATAGTTAGGCTGGTAGCTCGTCTAAACCAGGGGCTTTGCGTCGTTTAAGCTTCATTATGTGTGAGCGAATTTCGGCCTCTGTAGGTGGTTCCTGTGGGGCCGGCCACTGAGTGGTGGAGCCACTAGGCTGAGCAACAGAGAGTGGTCGCGGTTGATTGAATTGGCTATCGAAATGTTCCCTCCAGCGGTCCATTCGCCTTTCTCGACGATGTGTCCAGCGATGTGTCCAACTGACTAAGTCATTAACTGCTTGTTGCAGTTGCTTGTGGCCATCACAGGAACTGACAGAGGCCCATAGTTTCAGATCATCCGCAAATAAACGACAATCGATCGCTACCGCGTCCGGAATATCATTCACGAAAACTTTGAATAACAATGGCCTAAGGACAGATCCCTGCGGCACTCCGGAGCCTGCTATCATCTCTGAAGACAAAACTGCATTCACATCTACACGGCTGGAAAAAGTGGTGCGAATAAGTGGAATAAGTGGGCTGAACTTTCTGTCTGCGTGGCTCAGTTACACCCAAGGGTTATTGCGCTATCTCAAACCTGGCTGTCTGCGATTGATGAGGTGCCGGTAAACATCAGTGAACAGTATCTCGTCATAAGATGCGATAGGCCGAACGATAGGAGAAGCGGGAGCGTTGCACTGCACTTGGAGTATGGTTTGCACAACGTGGGTACAGGAATATCTCTAGCCATTGAAAACGTCCAAGTTGTTACGAGTATTCTGACTTGCTACAAGTCATCGCTCGCAATTGCTTGTGTCTACGTCACTCCCAGTGCATCCCAACAGGAGTTTACACAGCTTATTGAGACACTCGACGGTTTGTTTCACTCAGCTCACAGTGTACTTGGGTGATTTCAACCTCCCAGACATAGATTGGCCTGTCCCCAACCAGGTCTAGTCACCCAGCAATCTGACACCTTTCTCGAATGGCTCCATAATCATGCGCTGCACCAGCATGTCAATGATCCTACAAGGTTTAGCCACCACCCTTGACTTGGTATTGTCGTCCCAGCTAGAAGCCATTAGTCATTTAAAGTACCTACCGCCGCTCGGCAAAAGTGATTACGTAATGATAAGCTTTGAAGCGATATTGCGTTTTCGCAAACCTTTCTCTCGTCCTTGACGCAATTTTTGGCTTGTAGACTGGGGTTTACTCTTGCAGACTGCAAAATCTTCCCTTCAGTTATCTAGCGATTCAAATGTAAGTGTAAACTGGGATAGAATTTCTAAGTATTTTAACGAATTACAAGACAAGCACGCTCCGCTGCAGTGTGTGAGAAGGCATCGAAGGCCACCCTGGTGGTCTCCTCGAGTCCGTAGGTCTACCCGTAAACGGGATCGTCTATGGCGGCAGTATAAGCTATCCCTTACTTCTGGTTCTTGGGCCCGCTACAAAACCGCTCGGAATGCCTGTGTTAAATTACAACGTGTGCTCAAACAGGATTTTGAGTTATCTCTAGCTAGGGATGCTAAATCCAACCCGAAAAGTTTTTATAGCTACGCACATTCAAAAGGAAAAACTAGGGAAAACATGGGGGATTTGAAACTGGAGGATGGAAAAGTTGTCGATACCGACCTGTCTAAGGCGACTGTTTTCTCAGGGCTTTTCAGTAGCGTTCAACGACGGGATAATTCATCAAATGCACCGTCAGGTCTGCCTAACCTGACACCTGTTGTCCATGTATTAGATGAGTTGTCCTTCAATGAGGCTGAGGTGTTTGACGCACTTATCCATGTTCGGGTCAACAAATCTGAGGGACCGGACGGCATCTACTCAATTATGCTTAAAAATCTTGCCTCAGTGCTTGCTGAACCGTTTTGCCAGCTCTTTAATTCATGCCTGCAACCAGGAGTATGTATGTATGTATGAAAGCACAAGCCTGATCCAGGCAAAGTGCCGCACAGTCAGAGACTGCACGTGGGCTAAGATACTGTCAGGTTGCCCAGGCCTAGACAGATATGAGGGGAGTTGTTCCCAGTAAGTGGAGGGAAGCCATAGTCGTGCCAATACACAAGGGTGGTTGCAGGTCAACTGTTGGTAACTATAGACCGGTCAGCCTGACTAGCATCGTCTCGAAAGTAATGGAAAACTGCTGCGTGACAAAATCTGTCAGCACATTTGTCGGCATTCTCTGTTAAGTGCAACTCAGCATGGATTACTTAAGGGTAGATCCTGCCTGACTAACCTTCTTAGTTTTCTCAATACTGCCACTAAAAGGATGGATGAAGGGAAGCCTGTCGAAGCCCTCTACCTAGACTTCAGTAAGGCTTTTGATTCCGTAAATCACCGCCTTCTAGATATTAAGCTCGCAGCCAAAGGCATACGGGGTAGTCTACTTGCTTGGATAAAAGCCTTCCTTACAGGTAAGACAGTCTGAGTTAGAGTAGGATCTACGCTGTCGAATCAAACCGACGTGATCAGTGGTGTACCGAAGGTTCGGTACTTGGTCCTCTTCTATTCCTGATTTTCATCGATGACTTGTCCTCTGCATTGAAGTGCCTATGCTTCATTTTCGCGGATGATGTGAAATTCATCGGATCAACGGATGAAGATACCTTGATGCACGACCTGAAGCGGGTCATAAACTGGTCATACCAGTGGGATCTCCCACTGAACCTAAATAAGAGCCAACTCTTGTCAGCACTGGTTGATAAGATTTCGGTCCAGGTGGCGGGGAATTCCCTCAGTGTTAACGCCACACAGTGTGTTAAGGATTTGGGTGTACTGGTTAGGGTTGACTTCAAATTGGAGGACCAATGTGCCGCTGCGGCTCAGCGTGCACGCAAGGTACTTTTTCGGCTGAAATCAGTGCTATCGAGCAGAAGACCCGATGTATTCCTGCCACTGTACAAGGCATTAGTTCGGCCGCATCTCGAATACTGTGTTCAGGCGTAGTGTCCTCACTACAAAAAGGACATCCTTCGACTTGAAAGCGTACAGCGCCTCGCAACTCGCATGATTGAAGGTCAGCGAGGGAAACCGTACGCTGTGCGCCTAATGTCTCTCGATGTTTTCTCCTTTAGGCGCCGTCGTTTAAGAGGTGACTTAATAGAAACCTTTAAGATCTTGAAGGGTTTGAGTGGCGTGCAAATGAACGACTTCTTTACCTTAAGCCCCGAGCTGGGCACCCGGGGCCACTCACTTAAAATTGCTAAGAAACGATGTCGGCTAGACTCCAGGAAACACTTTTTCAGCCTTAGGGTTGTTAACTTCTAGAACATTCTTCCAGAAGAACTTATATCCTGCAGTACCGTGTCTAGTTTTAAGCAGGGTTTGGACCGCAACTGGGGTAAGTTTTTTCCTGAATACTCTCCTTAATTGCTATACAAGCTTAGGTATTTCATCTTTTAGCGTTATCCCGTAAATAAAGTGAGGGCTAGAGTTCTCTGTGTTTTTTATTTATTATACACGATGCTACTTCAGCTGACCTCTCACCGTGCTGGTGAAGATAAACTTATTTTTCTTTTTCCAGCATCGGCTATAACGCGGTGTTTCCTAAATTCAACCCGGATAATCTCTTGGCTTCGCGATCGGCGAAGATTTCAAATAGACAAAAAGAATAAACGTTTTGGCAGTGGTGGGTGCTTCTCTGCAGCTTTCCACCGTAAGAAATTCTGGACGCTCGATTGGCTTGTTAGCCACATTCTGTCCTGTGCAAACTAAACTGAACTGAAAAATTGTAATGAAGTTGTCATAAAAAATTGATAAATAAATTATATATGCATAAATTCATGTTTTTACGGAAAGGTTGTTAAGAAGATTGAAAAGGGAACATAAATCCATCAGAATAAGAAAATCTAAGAAATTGTGGGGGATGAGAGAGGGTGTGGCTAATAGCAGGGAGTAGGCAGTAGGGTGCTTTGCTCCAATACTCTTGATGAATTGTCGACGAATCGAACCAAAATTTGTTCACCAGCCGGATTTTCGTTATCTGCAGGAGAATGAATCGCATACGGATTTAATCTCGGGCGGATAGATTTCGAGCCAATTACAGTGATGATTCGTTATTCAAAGACACTGGAATATAATGAAAGATTTTCTCTTCACCAGCATGGTGAGAGGTCATCAAAGTAAAATAGTACATCATTTAAGAAATAAGAATGTACATTAAAAAACAATGTTTTTAGTTTTTTTTTACGTTTTTTTCATTTTTTGGTAGATTTTTAATATTTTGTACGTTAAGATAAAAAATGAGACATTTCTAGGCCTCGTGAGAAATAAAAGACAGTTACATACATAATGTTGTATAGAAAATGTTATCGAATGCAATGTTGAGATTAATTAGTGTAAAATCATTTCTAAGGTCCGGTAACCTGACAGTTATTCAGAGAATACCATAAGACATCATGATATACTAATATGTGGAGAAAGATGTGGAATTAGAAACCTGGGATCCCATGAGAGTATAGAATATCTAGAGAAGAGTTTATCTTAAGGATTTGGGATAGTGAGTGAACGGTAAGAGTTTCTACAAGCGTTTTAAATTTTCCTGTAGATGTGCACATACGGAAATGAAGAGGAAGAGAATTCCAAAGTTGTGCATATGTAATTAAAAAGAAGATACGTCTAACTGTAGTGCGAGACAGGGATATTCAACAGCCTTGTTCGATTGCGCAGATCATATCAAATATAATCGTGAAAGCGCATGCCAGACTGAAGCTTAATTCGTTGCTGGGTAATGATTCAAAAGAAAAGAAGCAGATTCCGACGAATTCTGCGTAGCCATAGTGGTTCGACATTCAGCAAATTACATCTTTCTGCCCTATATTTTTTTACGTGATTCCTGAACTGATCAGTAGGCAAACAAACCCCGTTTTTACTACCTATGTTATTTGTAATTCGCATATTATTCTGTGGTTTTCGTAGAGCTATGCGCATTTTAGACCATTAAAATTGAATCGTATTGAATTGAATTGATGAGCGGCAATAACCGCGAAACCGATTGTGCGCTTCAATCATGATTTCAGAACGTCTGACAGTAAAACAACAATTTACCGTTTTGCTGTTATTTGAATGTTGGAAAATATTCCAAACAGCTGCCGATGCTGTGTTGCACCGAGCGTGGGACTCGGGTTAGTCCTCACATCAATTGGCGAATGGAGATTTGTCGTCAAGTGCGCAAATCTATTACATGTGGCACTTTTTCATTTTTAGATGATTGTATATACATACATATATATATATATATATATATATAATATATATATATTACACAATCATTTAAAATGAAAAAGTGCCACCCGGCAATGAACGAGAAAAAAAGAAAGAAAAAAAGTACAATATGAGGGGGAATTTTTTTGTCCATTGTTCCACATGTCGATTTTTTCATTTTTTTTAATTTTTTTTACAAAGTTGAGGGGGGAACACAAAATAGAATGCACTCTCTCCACTGTTGCCGGTTCTCAGCCATCGTCGACAGCGTGTCAAGCCACAGACACTCACTATCCCTTGGACCCCACCCAGGAAGCCGCGTTCGTCCGACCCGAGCTAAACCCGACGTCAAGCGTTTTAAGGCCTTCTTCCAGGTCAGCGGTTGTCCACCTGAACACCGCCGCCAGCCTGGGCCAACCGACACACGCAGCGCGCGGAAGGGTAGGCGCTCAGGCTTCATTCTCAAGACATGCCCTAGCCAGCGGAGACGGGAACGGTCGATCAGGTCTCGTAGCATCAGGCTGTCCCCACCTAGAACACGGTGCCTCACTTCAACGTTGCTAGTGCGGTGTTGCCACCACACTCGTGCAAGCCTCCGTAAACATCGATGTTCAAACACCTCCAAGCGCCGGAGCTCCTCTGCGCGTACTGCCCAGCTCTCGCACCCGTAAAGCAAGACCGACCTGACTGAGGCCAGGTAAACTCTCCCCTTGAGTCTCAGACTGAGGTCATCGACCGTCAGAGTGGGCTGCAACCCCTCCCAATCTTGAAGAAGAACCTTACACTTAGTTGGAGCTAAGTGCAATCCGTACCTAGACGCCTCCAATGCTAGCTGGTTCAGGGCATTCTGTAGGAACACCGGATCATCACCAAGCAAAGCAATGTCATCGGCATAATCAAGGTCAGTGACACGGTTACCTGGAAGTAGCTCGATCCCACCCTCAGTGAAGCTACGGAGAGCATTCTGGAGGACATCCTCGATCGCAAAGTTGAACAAGAATGGGGACAGCGGACAGCCCTGGCGCACGCCACTGGTTGTGAGGAACGCCGGCGATAGGCTGCCGTAGACCCTGACCCTCCCTGATGAATGAGAATAGAGCTCCTTCAAGATGGCGACATACTTAGGAGGGATGCCACTCCTAAGCAAGCAGTTCCAAAGAGTAGTTCTGTCCACCGAGTCAAACGCGGCCCGGATGTCCAGAAAAGCTACGATGGTTGGTCGCCGGTACAGGTGTCTGTGCTCTAATAACTGTCGCAGGACAAAAAGCTGATCCACGCATCCTCGCCCCGGGCGGAATCCAGCCTGTTCCTCACGGCAACGTAACTCCCGAATGGGCGATAGCCGACGAAGGAGGATGGAAACCAGGAGTTTAGACGCGACAGGAGTCAGGGATATCCCACGATGATTGGAACACAGATTCCGTGCGCCCTTCTTAAAGATTGGGATAACCGTCGATTCACCCCATGACGCCGGGACCCGCTCCTCAGCCCATACTTTGGTAAACAAATCACGTAACTCTGCTGCCACAAGATCACCTCCCTCCTTAAACAAAATCGGGTGGAGGTCGTCAGGACCAGGTGACTTGTGGCGCTTCAGTGCTCGAATTACCTCTCTCACCTCCTGGAGATCAGGAGCGGCTAAGGAAACGGGCCAAGGCGTGCAAATCGGTGTCTCAGGCGGCGAGGTCGGAGGAGGTGGCTGGCTGAACTGAGCACCAAAGTGCTCAGCCCATCGTTCTAAGCGTCTACTAAGATTGGTGATCGGCGAGCCGTCAGTTTCGCAAATAGTCTCGCTCACTGTATTCAGTTTCGAACCAGTAGCTCTAATTAACTGAAACAATTTGCGAGTATTGCCCGATGCGGCTGCAACCTCCATCTCACAAGCAAGTTGCGTCCACCAGAACTCGCGGTCATTCCTTAAGCTGGCCTTTAAGCGGGTATTGAATTCTCTCCGAGCACGGTTGTGTTCAGTGCCGGTGGGTAGAGTTCGACGGTGATCGATTAAAGCAAGTGACTGGGCCGAGATCCAAGAGCGTGGCAAAGCGCGGGTGGGTTGACAGCTTTCAGAAGTAGCACAGGACAGTGCTGTCCGAACGAAGTTCCAGTGCTGCTCAACATCAGACGGGGGTGCTTCTGCGAGCTCCCTGGTCAATGCATGATGGAACTTGGTTCTGACAGCGGGGAGCATCAAAGAGGCGGTGTCTACATGAGTTCGTCTTGCGCGTGCCTTACCCCCAAATTGGAAGTTGACTGTCGCACAGACTAGCGCATGGTCTGAGTCCACACTGGTGGTCCAGTATGAACGACAATCCTTGATGCTACCACGCCACCTGTAGCTAATAGCAATGTGGTCAATTTGAGACCAGACGTGCTGTGATGGTGAGCGCCATGTGGCCATTCGACGCTGGGAACGCCGAAATGCCGTACTGGAGAGATAGAGGCGGTGATCGCCACAGAATGTGAGCAATCGTTCTCCGTTATCTGAACGCCCGCCATCCAGCCCATACTGACCTCCTAGGTGGCGCTCGTATTCAGACAGGCGACCAACGCGAGCGTTGAGATCTCCTGCCATGATTACGACATCTGTCCTGCGTGCCTTGCGAAACAAACTATGCAACTTCTCATAGAAGTTGTCCTTACTGAGATCCACACTACAGTCCGTTGGAGCGTAGGCAGAAATCACAAACAAATCCCTCCGCGTTTCGCACCGCCTGTTCACCCGACAGTGGCCACGAAATCGTGCACCGCACAGTCTGCTGTCAACGGGAATCCACTCTAAGAGTGATTGCTCAGCACGGGAACTGAGCGCGATACCGACGCCAGCCAATCCGGCAGAGGAAGCATCCGGGTCACTAGAGAGGCGCAGGTGGAATCTGCTGTCTGGTTCAGCTGGTGAGACCAACTGACAGACTTCGCTTGTGTCACGGAAACGGGTTTCCGATAAGCAGCAGATATCAATGCCTAACGTCTCAAGCGTTCGTGCAAGGCCGGCCTGTTGTCCCGGTTGTAGCAAGGTCCGAACGTTAAACGAAGCTAACCTAAATGAAACCCGCGGGCGTAGAAGAGTTGCAGCAATCGACGGCTGTCTAGACGGCATGAGTCGTACATCAGGTAGAGAGAGCGAATCGGGGATGGTAACATGTGGAGAAGAAGCAATAGAAGCAATAGAGGAGATAGAAGTAGGAATTTTTAGTGCTGTAATTGTCATTGTTTGGGTGTGGGCGTGATACTGCCAGGTTGCCCAGGCCGAAGTAGAGGAGTTGATCTTGAGGACTCCCACCTCAAGCCTTTGGCCCGAAAGCCTAACCCGCAAGGCAGCGGAGCGAGATTAAGGATCGCACCTATCGGGGCCGGATACTGTAGGTACGGTTCACAAGCCATTCGCGAGGTAGAGACCAAGCAGGGACTCCCGACATCATCCCAACCAGTCGAGCCGGTGATCCTTGCGGATTCATACGCCTCTTCTGGTATACAATGTCCGCGAGGGACAAGGAGACTGTGTTTGTCTGGCTTCTCACCATTGACCAACCTGGTATGAGTAACTCTGAAGATGCCACGAAGACATCACCCAGTATAGCTCAATGGATCATCGAGGCACGCAAGGCGCTGCACCACGTCAAGGTCCAGTCTCAGGTCCCAACGATATGAGCTTAATGGTGTAATAGCCAAACGAGCAATACGGTTAATATGGTTAAAAAGTTAATACTTCAAAACACCACGGCACGGATGTGCAGTACTTTGTGCTGTGCGGCTAACACCGTGCTAAATTGATTGGCCAGAGGTAGTGAGCTGCATGCTGATACAAGCTGGAGTCTCACTACCATTTCTATTTCTATTCTATTTTCTCCCTCATATCTGTCTAGGCCTGGGCAACCTGACAGTATCTTAGCCCACGTGCAGTTTCTGACTGTACGGCACTTTGCCTGGATCAGGCTTGTGCTTTCATACATACGCTATGAATGAAACTAAAAAATAAAAGGAATAGAGAATATCAAATGTCAGGCTCACGAATGATCCATTTTGCATGTGTAAGTCTAATTTCGCGTTAAACATCGCCTGGCAAGGAGAGAGTTCCACATGTTGGGGTAGGGAATTCCAAAGAAAATAATAGTGCCCACAATCAATGGGCACACTGAAACGAAATGGAATTTCATCGCGATTATTAAAACGAGCTTCCGGGCATGACTATCTGATAATGAACTTTCTTTTCGAAGACGGTACTCTAATCTAAACAATCATTTAATTTCAGAATATTCACTTGTGAAGCTATTTGTCTCAACCTGACTCTTATTTCAAGGAAAGAATATATTATTGCGGTGGTTTTACGTTCTCCGATCGTAAATCGTCAACTAACTGATTTATCGAACTATAAACCGGGAGTCTTCCCGAAATAAATTGCAGATGTGTTAAGCATGTAAGCACAAAAGTATGCAGACCCATTTACAGAGCTTTATGCCAAACTATTCACACCCGAATTCACAAGGCTTATGTAAAATTCATCTTTCTAGTCCAATCCACCACCTTGTGTGACGTGTTACTTTGATTAGGATAATTCAGCTCTGGAACATCAGAGAATCTGCAGTACTGGAACAGATAACTCTCACGTGAACAGAATGAAACTCGCTCGTTTGCCGAGTCATTATCAGGCGGTCGACTTTTCGACAGGCTACATTTGCGGTGCAAACTTTTGCAAAAGATATATGCAAGCTATTAAAATTCACCCTACGAGTTGGGAAAAAGTTGTGTTTGAACGATCAATTTGGATACACCGTGTAAAGTGTCGTGTTGAAACTGGAGATTAGCTGATGCTGTTTTTGCCTGCTGACAACGTACAGATGCAACTGATTATCGCAGTGAACAGTGTCGGGGATGTTATTCTTCTATAATCGGACTGTTTAGTCATTCAAAACGCTACGGAGTACGAAATTGTCATGTGTTTGCAATGTATATCCATGGTTGTGATCGATCGAAATTTGTCAACAAAAACGACAGCATACGCATTAACACAAATTCTACTCAAATGCCTGTCACACACAATTGTTTGGAGTCAAACAGATTCACAGTTGCAATTCTCTCCTCGTATGACCCGTTGTATAGTCCTGTCACCAGTTCTGTATCGCGGTGGTACACCAGTTGCAGCAAGGTCATGTCCATTTGTAACATTGGTGACCATGCTTGAACAGCGTACTCCATGTTTTTTTCAAAGTAATTCTTGAAAAGCTCAACGTTTCCAGATCTTACAACTTGAGTAGGTAAACTGTTCCACAATTGCACATTGCGAACGGAAAATGTATATTCGCCTGATTCGCAGAGCATCTGGAAGCTGTGGTTTTTGTACGAACCTTCGAGATTCGTCAAGACAGATGATATTTGACCTCCATCAAAAGATAGATAGGTGGGTTGAGCAATTCAGTCAGCTACTGAACCGCCCGTCATCTATCAATGCACTATTCACTTCCCCGATAAATAGCTGTGAATACCCGGTCAACTGCGAGGCACCATCAGAATACGAGATATCAAGTGTTTTACGACGAATGCAGAATGGTAAATCGCCAGGTGAGGACGGAATTTCCGTTGAACTTATTAAAGCCTGTGCCGACGTATTATTATCTCCGCTACATCGGCTGTTTTGTTCGATCTGGGAGACGGAAGTTTTCCCATCAGACTGGGGGATGTCTATCATTCTACCACTGCCGAAACGTGGAGATAAATCTGTGTGCTCCAATTACCGCGGAATAAGTCTAATCGACACCGCTGCTGAAGTGTTTGCAACGCTCCTGCTTAATCGGTTCTCCGTCGAAAGAAATCTGCGCACCAGAGTTAACCAAGGTGGATTTTGCCCTGGGATGGGTTGCGTAGATCAAATATTTACTTTACGCAGGATCCTCGAGCACCGTGCACGGTATCAACAGCAAACGATAGCTCGCTTTATTGACTTCCGCGCCGCTTTCGACTCCGTAGACCGTAGTTGTTTATGGGACATCATGCTATCGGATGGGGTTCCATTAAAGCTCGTCAACCTAATCAGAGCCCATTACAGCTCTACAAGGGCACGGGTTCGTGTCTACTGTGAAGAATCGCGTGAATTCAACTTGCACACAGGAGTCAGGCAAGGTTGCCCGCTATCGCCAGTTATGTTTAACTATGTCGTAGACTGGATAATGAACCAGGCGTTAACAAACTATCAAGGGGTGCAAATTTCAACGGATCTATGGATTTCCGACCTTGACTACGCTGACGATATAGTCGTTCTGGGCGACAATACCGAAATGCTGCAAAGCGTTTTAGACCGCATTAGTGCCACTTCCGCGAAAGTCGGTCTTGAGATAAACGCGGCTAAGACCAAGGCATTTTTTTATTCCGACACACCAGGCATCCAGCCACTTCGCGTCCAGGGTTGTCCGATCGAATACGTTCCAGTCTTTAAATACCTCGGCTCAAGTATATTGCCCAATGGTCAGGCGAAAGATGAAGTGAAGTTAAGGGTCGATCGTGCTCGTAATGCGTTTTTGCAGTTTAAAGGCACCCTTTGGCGCAAGCCCGGGATCAGCCTAAAAACTAAGACGCGTGTTTATCAAGCAGCGATCCGCCCTGTACTGCTTTATGGATGCGAGACATGGCCTTTAAGGTCACAGGATGTACGCACATTAGAAGTGTTCGACCATTGGTGCCTTAGGGTAATCTTGGGCATCCGATATACTGACCGAGTATCTAACGCAGCCGTACGAGAGCGTTGCAGCGGACTATCTCCACTTTCCACTCACATACAACGGCGAAGGCTGCAATGGTTTGGCCACGTCCTCCGAAAGGCAGACACAGCACTTCCAAAACTCGTCATCGACCCCAAACCCGTTCGCACCTGGCGTCGGCGGCAAGGTGGTCACGTGAAAACCTGGCTGTCGACTGTGAAAGAGGATGTAGACACCCTGGGTCTGCGTACCGTCTACGGAGTTCGCAGGTGGGAACGTGACTGGATCACGATCTGCAACGATCTCGCCTCCGATCGACGTGCGTGGGCTGGTGCGATCCGAGACATCAATGAAGCCGGCTAATCCACTCGTGGAGCCAGCCGCACAAGAGTAAAGTAAGTAAGTAAGCAGTTCAACCTGCTATGCTGTTGGTAAAGTTTAGATTGGTGACCACGCAGATGTGTGTTATGGTAAAGATGAAACAAACGACTGCAAGGATGATTTGTTTGATTAAGCACTGTCTAAATAAACATTGGAGCTCCTCATTTCCGTCTGTATTGAGTCGAAAGCAAATTCAATACTTTAATTCTCATTTGGTATGGATAATTAGAAAGTCCCAGGACGAGTTTTGTCGCTCTGCGCTGTAGAGTTTCCGATAGTTGAGTATCGTTTTTCAACCAATGATCCCATGCCGGTATAGCATATTCGATATGGTTGAAATAAACTCGATGTAGGTTGAGATCAATTTACAGACAATATTGTGATCAAACGAAACTATTATTCTTGGGAGACCCAAGTTGCTTTCAGCTTTGCTGGCATCGACTCGAAATTGCATTGAGTTTCCTAAGTCAGGTTGGATAATCACGCCTAAATCTATTTCGAAGGAGGCGGGTTTAATAACAGCATGACCTAGATAATATTCTTTGCTCAACTTGCTATTGAGCGACAGTAGGCTGCATTTCGAAGCATTCAGTGGCATTTCGTTGTCTGGGGACCAGGTGTAAATCATATCGAGTTCCTGTTGCAGGTTTTGCGTGTCGTCTGTGAAGTTCATCTTGCGCCAAAGCTTTGCGTCAACAGAGAAAATAAGCACCGACGACTGCGCTACAGTAGGCAAATCGTTTATATATGTTGAAAACAAAAGCGGTCCGAGGACTGATCTCGTGGGACACCGGGCAACTGTAATAGTATGGGATAGTTCAAATTAGAATACCATTCCGAAACGCTAAAATCTCACCGGAAAATCTCACCGGTTTCGAGGTTTTTGCCTCTCATCAGCTATGCGTATCCGCTGGACTCTTCGCGTTTCGAACTAGTATTTGTGTAGACGGATGGCGTAATGTGAACTGAAGTTCTCGTCTACTCGCTACTTTATAAGTAGCTGAAGGGACTAAACTAAGCCCCCACTGATCCAACGGCGTATTGCCGCGAGGGTTATTACAACCCCAGGATAGATCAGAGTAGAATACCATTCCGAAACGCTAAAATCTCACCGGAAGCACAGGACCGGTTTCGAGGTTTTTGCCTCTCATCAGCTATGCGTATCCGCTGGACTCCTCGCGTTTCGAACTAGTATTTGTGTAGACGGATTGCGCAATGTGAATGAAGTTCTCGTCTACTCGCTACTTTATAAGTAGCTGAAGGGACTAAACTAAGCCCCAAATGATCCAACGGCGTATTGCCGCGAGGGTTATTACAACCCCGGGATAGTTCGAAGTAGAATACCATTCCGAAACGCTAAAATCTCACCGGAAGCACAGGACCGGTATGGGATAGTACATTTTTAAGTCTCACATACATCTCACGGGATACCAACCATTCATTAATCCATGCATGGAGTTTACTCTGTACTTCGTAGGTGAGTAGCTTCGACGAAAGTATTTCGTGATTGACACGATCGAAAGCTTTCGAAAAATCGATAAAATCACATCCACGGTGTTGCCGGCATCCAGTAGCTCGGACCAAGCTTCTTTTGGTAATATCAAGTTTGTCAGGCAAGATCGTTTTTTTCCTGAATCCACGATGTGCCTCGGGGATTAAATTCCGCAAGGCTTCAGCTATGATTGACTCCATTATTTTTGATAGCACTGTTAATAAAGCTATCGGACGATAATTTGAAAAAGTTTTTCTCGCCACCCTTGTAGATGGGACTAATCAGGGCAGTTTTCCAAGTATCTGGCACAAAGCTCTGCTCGAACATCATCGTGAACACGTCAGACGTCGCCATTACCAATTCGGGAGACAGATTATACAAAATGTTTGGGTGTACACTACCCTACCGGGTGAACCTGTTTTCTTCATCGTCATTAATTTTTGAACAACTTTGGGGGGAAATTCCACCCCGTAAAGAATTGGCAGGCTGCAGCTGTCAGAGTGTAAGGACTGTCCATGAGTCGACATTTGTGAGATTACTCATGCAAATTGTTGTCGGAAAACGTTTGCACAATCTTTAAATGATGTCACTATGCCAGTAGCAGACGCCAGTGACGGTATTCCTATTTTATCATTCATGAGGTCAAAGTGATTCAAAGTTGTAATGGTCTAAAAAGCATTTAGCTTAACAATAACCATAGGATGGAGTTATGAGTTATATACAATAAAAAAGAAGAACAGGGAAACTCATTTAGTGTAAATCGTATCAAAATTTGGGTTTTCTCTCAAGTATTTGTCCAAATTAGCTTTAAAAATATCCAGGTTGGCTGAGTGTGTAACAATGGAGAGGAGAGTGTTACATGTGAAGCTTACACGTACAGCATACGAATATCTTCGACAGTTCAGTCTTGAATTGAGAATAAGCACTGTAAGTTCATGTTTCCGACTGGCACGGGGTGGCGAGCGTGTGAAAAGTTTGGACAAGGTATGGATAATGGTATGCATAATGTACATCAGTATGAGGTCACCTCTCAGTCGACGACAGCGAAAGTCAAAAAGATTGAGACTTCTCAAACGTTCTTCATATGGTTTAGCAGCTAGTACGGGTACAAGCTTTGTGGTTCGGTGGTAAATACGCTGCAGAAGATTGATGTATTTCTGAATCCAGGGTGACCAAGCCTGACCAGTGTACTCCATCGCTGATAGGTAGGTGTTCGTGATACGGGGTACTGACTGATTCGGGAATCTGCCGAAAATTCGTTTCAAATACGCCAATACTTGTGACCCCTTTTTGTATACCGCTTTGCACTGCAGTGAAGTCTTCAGAATTAAGCTGGTCCAAACACCCAAATCCTTCTCTTCAGTTGTCCAGACGAGTTGGTGGGACCGAAGAGTGTAGTTGCAATTCACGGTCTTTCCAATGTTTAACACCTTGCACTTTTGGAAGTTGAATGGTAGTTTGTTCCTCAGAGACTAATCGTGCAATGTGTTTGGATCCTTCTGCAAAATTTCACAGTCATCATTTGTACGTATGTTACTCCAAAGCTTGATATCGTCTGCAAATAACATAACCTTGCATTAACGAGCTCGGGAATGTCGTAGATCAAAAACAAAATTGGTCCGAGGACCGAACCCTGGGTCACTCCGCTCGTAATTTTAAATGATTTCGATAAGGCGCCGTCAATTCTGACTTGTGCACTCCTGTCGCGTAAATAGTTTTCTAGCCAAGCAAGAAGTTTTCCTGTTATCCCATGCAATTCAAGTTTCTGGATTAAAACACTATGATTGACGTGGTCGAAAGCTTTTGACATGTCTGAAGAGCATGCGTGGATGAAGTAACTATTGTCCACACATTCAGTCCAGTCGTTTATGGTGAGCAAGAGATTAGATAGACATGAGTGGTATTTCCTGAAACCGTGCTGTTCAGTCGCAAACAGTCTATTGGTTTCGAGGTGATTGGTGATCTTTCCGCTACTAAACTCTCTAACACTTTTGAAATTACTGGCAACAACGTAACTGGTCTAGTTCGCAGCGTCTGATCGATTCCCGCCCTTGTAGATTGGTGTGATGATACCAGATTTTCATTTCGCTTGAACGATACTATTTTCAAGCGAAATTTGGAATAACGTGCTGAGTGGACCACACAATGAGGATGCGCATCGTTTGAGGAGAAAAGGAGTGATTCCATCTGCTCCTGGTGACTTTGCGGTATTCAAACGAAGAAGTCTGAGCATGACACACTAATTGTTTATTGAGATTTCGTTTAGTATTTCATCGGAAAAGCCGATTGAATGCGGCGTAAGATGCACTGATTCCTAGGGACTAAAAACTTTGCAGTAGTAACCTGCAAGAACTTCGGCAGCCTTGAACGCAGTCGTAGTTAGACCATGAGGTGTGCGTAGTGCTGAGATTCCTGGCTTAATTTTTGATGTGGTGTTAACAATCTGGTACACGACTTTGGGGTTCCGCTCCATTATGGCCAGTAGTCTTGCCCGGTGAGGCTTCTTGTCCTATGTGATAAGAGAGGTGACTTGTTCCTCAACAGACGATATGTTTCCCAATTATATGGCATCGAATTCTGGACATAGTTTCTCCATGCATCGTTGCGTATCTTAATCCACTTCCTTCTGCAGCTTCTCGATTCGAAGGTAAATCGTTTTTCCGTTGTCTTTGGCACAAATCTGGAATGTAGTTTAATTTCATCACAGCTTTTCTAATAAGTTCACCCAAGAACGATGCACGTCCGTGGTGTCTGGTTTCCAGTCAGAAGTCGTTCGAAGAGCAATATCCAGTTGTAGTTTTGTTTTGTTGATGTCATTCATTCTTTCGGCTTTACAAACATATTCGAATAAGAGGACCAGGTGGTCGCTAGAACCCAATGAAGTGTCGTATCCGAGATTTTCGACGGCGTGTTCCTCACTCGTTAGTATTAGATCCAGGACAATATTCAAGATTTATGGTTGGATTTATGGATGGCATGTTACCTTCTCTATATCTAGTGTTACCAAATACGTGCTTATAAAAAGGAATATCAAAGAACAGTTCTTGAAACGCATCGTCGAGCGAATTCGACGAAAGAGCGTTTTTCTTCATCAAGTTTGGAAGCTTGACGTGTTCGTACAATGCTTTGAGATTCATAACGAATTTGTCGACTAGACTGATTTGATAATCTTTTTTGTCTTTTCGAATGAGGCAGACACACTTATTTCGCAATAAGGTATAATTGCACCAATTTATTCCAGAAAGATCGTTGAAGTATTTGTACCAGGCATTGTCACGCTTACACATCTATTTACGAGTACTGCTTCTGAGAGTCTGTTTTAGACGCTTTTTGCTGGATATTATTTACACCTTCGATTATAAATTAATAAAAACACGTTTCCCAGATTTCCTTAGCTGAGTTAAGTTCAAGGAAATCCCAACGATTTGCAGTAGTAATAGCTCGAAGCAAGTGATAATTCACAGTTGTATACGTTCGTTGAGTATTTCCTGCTGGCTCGTATTGATAAGTATAATCAAATGTCATGACAACATGATCACTTAATCCGAGTGGAGCTGTATAGGAAACAGATTCTATCATGAGTTCTTCGTTTGTAAGTATGAGGTCCAGACTAGATGGGGATTGTTCAGATCGAAATCGCGTTGGTTGTTGCACATGGTTGTAAAGAGGGGTGCAAGTTATTATTTCTTGAAGAAAACTTTTGAATGAATCGTCACCAGTAATGTGTGTTGCAAGCGTCGGTAGATTAAAATCACTGAGGAGGAGCGCATGGGAGTATGTGAGCTTTAATGCAAAACGTATTGCATTAGAAATAACTGTGTCTGAGGCAGATGATGAAAAATGTGGGCGATAAATCATTGCTAAGAGGCACTTACGTTTATCATGCAAGTCAATAGAACAAAACAATGTATCTAGGACATCTAGCTGAGGGGAGAAAAGCATAGTGAAGTTTATGCTTTCATGTAAGTAGAGGAAGACACCGCCACATTTTGTTGCTCAACCTTTTCTGTAAATAATCATGTGTAGGATTTTAAGTTCAGTGTCGTGTATAGAATTACTCAAATAGGTTTCTGTCACTGCAATCAAATCCCAAGACACAACGGTCGCACGAGAATAAAGTTCAGTGAAATTCCACAGAAAACCCTGGGCATGATATAGATTTGATTTTTGTTTCAGATGGAGAACTAATATTAGTGGATTCGCCGATCCAGAATTGGTCAGCTGCTCCAGGATTTTGTCTCAGGTGCATTTGATTGACTTGGTAGCGAAGTCATTTCATGAACAATAATGTTCGTACGCTTTATGTCGCATACAACCCGAATACGAATTTTAGGAGGTGCGAATTTTCGGCATTGATACCACGCTTCGAGTATTCTATCCTTCATCTCATCTGTGCGGAATGATATTTTGAGAGGATGAGGCTGATGCGATTCGTTTTTCGGGTTAAGGCGCATAACACGCGTCGTTATTATGTCATTTAAACCTAGGATCTCTCTTAAAAATCTCCATTCACAGCAGTCGTGTTGCAGACGTTTACTGGATTCTTCTTCGGTCTGGGTTAAACCATGAACTATAACAGCTCTGCGATTTATAGCTTCTTTTGCTAGGGCAGGATTATAACGATGAATTTACCGTCCTTTCCACGAAACGTCCAGAAATATTCGCACAGTCGATTTGTTTACAACTAAGATGGATGAGACGAGCAACATATTTTCTACATCTTGGACAGGCATTAGCCCTACACGCAGTAACCTGGGTGTGTTCGCACTAGGTAAGTTCGGTGGTTTAAATATATATAGTTAAATGTCTCTGTTACATAGGGTTCGTAAAACAAACCACGATGTTCAAACACATAATTACAAAGTGATTTGATGTCAAGCATTCAAGGCTATTAAGGATTACCACATATCCCACACCTACACACCACTACCCGGTTCTGGCTGTAAGTCGTCATCAGGTGGATACATAAATTTTGGCTTCAGTGAGACTTGAAACAGTGGATAAGTGGTAAACAAAGTTATACTTGAATGCCATTGTTACATATGGTTCGTACAACGAACCACGATGTTTAAACACAGAATGACAAAGTATTTCTTGGTCAAGCTCTCGAGGCGCCTATGGATGACAAAAGTAATGTGTTGCTCACATCCCCCTAATACCGGATTCTTTCTGTATGATGTCATCAGGTGGAAACAGTAAGATTAGGTTCAGTGAGGGTTGAGACAGTTTATATGTGGTAAACAAAGTTTTACTTGAATGCCTATGTTACATTAATGTTCATACAACGAACCACGATGTTAAAACACAGAATCATAAAGTGATTTTTTTCAAGCAATCTTGGCGATTAATGATGACCAAATTAATGTGTTGCTTATATTTGTGACTACTCATCCGTGCCAAGCCCATCGAACTATTCACAAAGTTGATCACGACGGTCCATAATGGAAGCACTGGACTCGAGTTTCGCTCTCATTTGAGCTCATCAGCAGTGCATATCCACCGCTTCGGGGGCGGGATTCGAACCCCCGACCATAGCAATTGTAGTCTCACGCCTTAACGACTTGGGCTACCGTCCACCGTTTGACCGATAGCAATTAAGCGTTTATGAACTGTTCTCTAGACTGGGACAGTTGAGTAGCTTTGTTTGCCCGACCAGTTCAGAAGGAGCCAGCAATATCAGATCTCCGTGTCAGGTCTTTCCATCAGATACAGTGTAAGCTAACACCGATTAGATCTGACGGGCATTGTTGTTTAAGCGGTATTTAGAGAATAAGTTGTTTATATTTGTGACTACTCATCCGTGCTAAGCCCATCGAACTATTCACAAAGTTGATCACGACTGTCCATAATGTGTTGCTCACATCCCTGCACCAACACACCACCACCGTGTTATGGCTGTTTGCCGTCATCAGTTGGATACTTTAAGATTGGCTTCAGTGAGCATGGACACAGTGGATAAGTAGTTAACAAACATATACTTGAACGACACTGTTTTACAATGTGCGTATCGCGAACCACGATGTTCAAACACAGAATCACAATGTGATTATTGGTCAAGTTCTCGAGGCGCTAATGTATGACCAAAGTAATGTGTTGCTCACTTCCACCGCAATTATACAACACTACTGGTTTCTGGCTGTTTGCCGTCATCAGGTGTAGACTGTAAGATTAGGTTCAGTGAGGCTTGCAACAGTGGATAAGTGGTAAACAAAGTTATACTTGAATGCCTCTGTTACATAGTGTTCGTAAAACGAACCACGATGTTCCAATACCAGAATCACAAACTGTTTCGTTTACGGTTATATGGATTGTTATTAATCATGTATGAATATTTCTCAAAACTATCAAATTTGAATAACTTTATCTCTGGATGTTTCGTGTAGGATCGAGAAAAATTCCTTGTCTTCCCTCAAGTGATGTCATTTTCGCGTCAGAAATCTTAATTTTTACTTAAATGCTGTCAACTATTTTGCAATTCGAAGCATTTCCAATAAAACCCCAAGCCGAATCCCAGTCTATATTAAAAACATTGTTAGCCAGCGATAATTTTATAAAGTGTGATGCATATTTTACGAATGTAATGCAGCGTGAATGCGCGATAGTTCGGCTTCGTAAACTTTGCTCAATGCGTGGCGGATTTGAGTACCTGTTGTTTGAAAAAGTAAAAGAGTTAGGATGAAAATATGATATTGCGTACCAAAATATTATATTAAGTTGAAAAAGCGTCGTAATATTTCCAAATATTTATAACCATATTGACTCACGTGCAGATTATTATACGACAAGTTTCCTGTGTGTGGGGAAAACACATGCGTTATTTGAGAAAATGTATCATCCAATTTACTAGTTCGCATATGCTAGAAAATAGGTATACTACCCATACATGGGAGCGGAACTTGAATATTTAAGATAACATTATTGTTAATCACGAACTTTCAAATAGGATGCATAACTCTACCCTCCGAAACAACAAAAGAGCAAGAAGCGCAGAATCCGAGTTTGTAATATTTTTTTGGTTTGCGGCGCATTCCAATTGAACAATTCGTGTGACAACATCGCAAGTATGGAATGATATACAACGTCAGCCACAATTGCAGGGCCCAAGGAGCTCAGAGTGTCGATGTCTTGAATTGTTCCGGTTGGCACGAAATCGATTGACAAAATAAGATGGAATTAACAACCGGGACGTGCATGCGTGAGGATGGTTGTTTGATTTGTCTATAGAAGTTAGGCGTGTGTTTCGTTATTTTACTAATGGTCAATAAACGCCTTTGGCTAATAAGCGTCTCTTATGTTCTGGGATTCGTGTGCGAACACGATTAGTGTTGGACAGGTTGAACTCGCGGAGAAATCTAGACGCAAATGAGATGCGTTCGTGCAGCGTTGTTACTGTTGGACCAATGAATGTCGATAATTTGCCAGGCAAAGGCCAATTGCCATATGTTGGTCTGAAATGCCCGGCCTGTCTTTACCACACACGCTACACGTTTACCTCGTGTCGAAGTTCGACATCAGTCGAAGCATTACGATTTGCTTTTATTATTACCCAGATATGAACAACTATATTTAACAAATGTATATCGCATTTGCTAATTCTACCTCGATTATTTTTTTAAAAAATGGAAGCAGAAGATTTACGAAAACTTACAAACTCTCCGATGCTCTAAGTCTAGAAGCCGAAAAATAGTTTTATTGCTTATTTAACAATGTACACTTTTAAATTTTAGATTTTATAAACTCACAGAGCGTTTTCAGCGTGTACGCTATTGTAAAGAAATACATTTTTGTTATAATGTGTCGAACATATAAAATAACAATAAGACATTTATACACTTACTATATCCAGATTTCATCGTTTTTCAACCTGGAAATTCAAAATATTTTAATTATTTGATCAGCCTCAGTAGCGAAAATTTACATCCCATCATTTAGTTTTCAAACGCACACACGCAATAATTCAACTTAATGAGTTTATCAATCGGTTCAGCAATTTCAACTGAACGAAAATCGAAAATATGTTCATCATGATAATATGGTGAATTTTATCGAAATCGTGGTTATTTATCATGAAATAAAATTTGCTATGCATCTGTTAACATATTTTGGTATCATCTCGCCTCTGGCACAGACGTTTTGTTAAAGCAATTCTGTAGTTCAAGTTTAGGTATCACATTGAAATAAATTCAGTTTGCCAATGCTCAGTTACTCATGAAATCCACCCTCAATATTTGTCAAATAGTTTTACAGGATGAATATATGAGATGTCGTTCTATTATGGCATACAAATTTACACAGCGAACTGTGTTTATTACTTTCATTTTGTTCAAATGTTTCACTTACTATCAACTGAGTACAGTTATTCTTTGATCATTTCAAACTCTGTAGATACCGCTGCAGAATTTGACGTCATTATGTGTTGATGAATTTGGCTATTTTCGATATTTAGTATCAATTTTTCTTTAGAAGTAAGGTCCATCTCATATTGATTATCACATTATCTTGGAGTGTGGATTAGCGGAAACCTAAAGAGCACTTTTTACAGGCAGAATATATATTGACGGGCAAACAGATTGTT
>JACCGJ010015282.1:0-16576 GCA_013407085.1 Atriophallophorus winterbourni | reverse complement strand
GGCAAACAGCCAGAAACCGGTAGTGTAGTGTAATTTTGTGGGGATGTGAGCAACACATCACTTTCGTCATCCATAAGCACCTTGCGTGCTTGACCACGAATCACTTTGTGATTCTTTGTTTTAACATCGTGGTTCGTTGTACGAACCCTATGCAACAGTGGCATTCAAGTATAACCTTGTTTACCATCTATCCACTGTTCCAAGGCTCACTGAAACTAATCTTACTGTCTCCACCTAATGACGGCAAACAGCCAGAAACCGGTAGTGGAGTGTAATTTAGTGGGATGTGAGCAACACATCACTTTGGTCATCCATAAGCGTCTTGAGTGCTTGACCACGAATCACTTTGTGATTCTGTGTTTGAACATCGTGGTTCGTTGTACGAACCCTATAAAATAGTGGTTTCAAAGTCGTATTTGTTTACGACTTTTCCACTGTTACAAGGCTCACTGAACCAAAACCTACTGTCTCCACCTGATGACGGCAAACAGCCAGAAACCGGTTGTTGTAAATGCGGGGGATGTGGGCAACACTTTAGGACGTTCAATAGTGCATCATATTGCGCACGGAGAGCATTTCGAGTTTGAAAACATGTCTTCATTATCCACCAAGAAGACATCGTGTTGCGGAATGTGGAGTCAAAAGTAGCCAACGGAATCAGGGAAACGTTATACACATGTACAACGACTAAAATGTGCAAGATTGAGCTCAATGGAAAACCTCATGCGAGTGAAAACGGAAGCCGTGGTACAGATTTTTCATGAAACAGTTAAACTTTGAACTTGAAACATACTGAACACAGTGTGACCATCTGGAGTCGCGATGTTGAAATCGGCCCCGTGCGCGACCAACACCTTCAAAATGTCCAGCTGGAACCAAAACGTGCAAAAATGTTCATTAATCGGGTAAACGTTCGAAAATCTCATTAGACCAACTTGCAGTCTACATGGGAAATCAGCTTCAAAAACGGTGTATCGATGAAGCCCGCTTGTCATAACACGAAAAGGCATTATTAACTTTCAGTGCGTTAATGGATAAGATGATTGAATCATTTGCAAGAGTAAGGTTTCAAAGTGAATGGTGCAGGATAGCTGCTTTTGTAAAATGCAATCTTCATAGAAAACGTCTGATTTGTTGTGAGGTTTCACGAGCTTCACGGAACCATTGGTTTAGGCGTTTGACATCTGTTAGATCAGAGGATGAAGTCGATATTTCTAATTTAGTGACGTCAAAACGTGAACATTAAGCACCTGTTGATGTGGCCGGTGGAATCGAGCCGAATAAATGAAGCAAAGCACTAAGTTTAATACCAAGGGATTGTATCGCTAACATCCGTCGAACACAAGTGTTTTCAATACCTTGTGATCAAATTTTGAGTTCTGTTGGTTGATGACATTTTACACTTTTCAAGTCAATTCAAAGAGTCAAGTTTGTGAGCAAGATATATCCCCGTATGTTCCAGCATGGTTACGCTTGTTGAGGTTCCTCCTAATCCTGAACCAACATACTGTGGGCAACTTCAGCCGCAATCGAATTCATTCATTCATTCAGTCCTCTCCTTGCCGGGTGGCACATGAGGCGAAGACAACTTCACGCCAGTGGTTCCGGTCTGTCGCTGCTTCCGTTGCCGTCTGCACCGTGAATCCTTGTGCATGTAGTTCGCGTTCCAACGTTCTGCGCCAAGTTTCCTTGGGCCGTCCCCTTTTTCGTTTACCTTGCGGATGCCGGTGCATGGCTACCTTCGTATGCGAACTGGGATCCATCCTGCAGACATGACCGAACCACGGATCTGTTGTCATCGTTTCCGTAGCAATGTAGGTTTTACGGGATAGGGTTGCTAGCCCTACGCCAAACCCTCCTCCTTTCTCAGACGGGCTTGGGACCGTCCTTGGCGGAGTTAGCCGCAATCGAAGCCGTGAAGTATACCGCGGTTCCCGCGAAATCGACTGACAAATTCAGATCGAAGTGGCAGCCGGGACAGACATGTTGGGGATCAGTGTTGTGATTGTTTGTTTCGCAAATATAAAATAGGCGGGTGTCCCGTCATTTGTTATGTGGGTAATAAACGCCTTTGACCAATCGATTTCTCGAGTGTTGTGGGAATCGTGGGTGAACGCGATTAGCCTTGGACAGGTTGACCTTCGGGATGAATCGAGACACAATCGTCGTGCGGGTATTGTTGAACCGATGGAACGTAAATGTGTTAATTGACCAGATTTGCGCCAGCTGACACTAGTTGACCTGAAAGGAACTCACGCAATCATTTCCGGATTCTCTCTACCCCCATCCGGGGCAATATGACTGACACGGCAGTTTGATGCTCATGTGCTAGACCACAAATGCAGAAATTCGAACGAAGTTTCACCACGGAATCGAACTTATCAATCAGCCCAGAGAAGTCCCTCACTCATCAAGTTAATCTGGTAAACGTACCTGACACCAAAAGGTGGCAATATGCGCCGGTGTCCATCCTTCTGCATCTTTCGCGTTCGGATCGATTCCCATCTGGAATAGCACTCGGGCAACTTCGGAAAATCCACAGGCGGCAGCAACATGGATCTGTTACAAATACATGGTACGGTGAAAATTGTGATGCACGGAAATGTCCAAAATACATAGCTGGGAACATTGTAAAAGGAACGTTAAATTGTCGTTTTTCGTACATTTCACACGACCATTAACTGTTTGGTCACTTATACGATGTCCAAGTACAAAATTCAGTTTCGTTCGTCATCGAGTGGGCATCCAGTAAACTCATTTCGAAATGTACGCAGTCGGATTTCCTCATTTTGATAGTAACGTATTGAAATTTCCCCACCTGAACTACCTCAGTCAGGTGCGAATAAACTCGATGCGATAAAAAATATATGTTCGAAATTTGGTTATAACTATGTTATTCATACATATTATCAAAACTGTAATATATTTGTATTTCAATAACGCAGGTGATTCTCAATCAAATGGAAAAATATAGCACCTGACCTGAATCTGAATATGGTGGATGGAATGAGACTGAAATTAGCACGTACCACGCTGAGTAAACAAAATGCTATTGTGACTTGGTGATTGCGGTTTTGTTGAAACTGCCAATAATAATGTAATGTTGGGTATCGCTCTAACGAATCTCAGTTGAGGTTAATGCAAATACAAATAGGCAAAATCTGATCGCGGTGTAAATTAGGTTATTGGGAACCTGATATGAAGCAATTTGATAACACTAGTTAGCTAAATCGGTATGAAAACGTTCGGGGTTGTTGTGCAGAGAAGAACATGAGAACATATTAACGCTTTCTATTCAAATCCTATTGGTGAATGATAAATAAACAAGTAGCTTTTCACGATTTCTTCAAAGCGATTCGACTAACAAACTCACCGGAGCAGCTCCTTGTGAATCAAACTTGTCCACGGAATCACCATTGTGGTATCTTCGCTCGATATCTTTTAACATACGTCGCTCCGGTTCGGCTCTGGCAAGTTGCACCGCTGGATCTTGGATACCTTCAAGGCAATCACGAAAGTGTTGCTGTTACCTAGTCCGAAAAATATCAATTTGACTTCCGCTAGCTATGGTGTTTGTTTAAAAGATGAGCACACATACAACCTGTTCGCCGTAATAAAAATGGATAATTTAGGGGTGATATATGATTGTTGGATTGACTAATGGGTCAGTAAAAGCGAATGTATTATGGTTGAATATGCGGAATTATTGCTTAGGAATTTCATCATTTAGTATACTGTTTAGCTAAATGTAATGGTGATGACTAGGGACAAGTTAAAGTGATTCATATCTGAAACTTGGTATTAGAACTCAGGACGAATCGTCTATTTTAGGTCGAAACAACAATGCTGAAAAAATATTCTGGGTGATTTCAGTGTATTACAGCGGAGATCAAAAACAAACAGAAGTTCTAGTAAGGTAAAACATTATTTAGCTTGTGACGAATCAATGTATTAATCAATCATTTTGGTAATAATTAAGTTAATGTACACAAGCTGCGCTTGTATGCCACTGTTGGGTAAGGTTGGTACGACCAACCTGTTCAATCTCATGAGCCCACACTGATGTAGACTGGGTTTAAACCCATGACCATGAACAATAAAGCTCATTTGCATGCGGATCCTGGTCCTACTCTCCATACTTGATGAGTGCAAACAGCACAAAACCGGTCGTGGGATGTGTTTGATGGAAATGCATGCAAATGAACTTTTTTGTTCATTGTCATGGGTTCAAACCCTGTCTACATGAGTGTTGGTTCATGTGATTGAACAGGTTGGTCGTACCAACCTTATCCAACAGTGGCATACAAGCGCAACTTGTTTACTATTCTTCCATTGTTTCAAACACATGTGAATCCTGATCCTAGTCTCCCTATCTGATGAGTGCAAACAGCACGAAACCGGTCGTGGGGTGTTTGTGAGAGGGAAATGCATGTAAATGAGCTTTTTAAATTTAATCTACGTTCTATGGAAGTGATGGCGAGATAAACTACTTCAAATTCACCAATTAGTAACTACCCAACAACTTTCACAATCCCACCCTAGTGCACGATGCGAGGACTGGAATCTCAAAAATCGATCTGCCAACATAAACCGACAAGAACACGGTTTGTGGAAGAACCGCAAGATAGTGTTGTACGTGAAAACTGGTCAAGAAATGATTAAGATACGATGTCGGACCACTGGTCCTATCATACCGAGGGAATGTATGCAACAGATTCGTATGGAACCACCTGAAAGCTAAAATAAAATCAGCTGATTGTGCGCTAGAAAATCGCCCATATTCAATCGCTGTACGTGTGCTTGCGGTCGTGCACGTAAGAGCGCGAACGTCAATTTGTGCTCAAGCGGTCGGTCGCTAACATCATCTGCTATTCGGCGATTACTTTCAAAGTTGGTCTCGTGATAATGTCTACTCAATCGGCCACGGATATTTTCCTCTTTATTCCGGTCAAAGATCAGTTTATGCATTTGCGTGTAAAAATGTTTGTCCTGTCGAAATTATGCGGCTGAGCGTAAGCAACCGCTATTTACGTTGATTTATTTCCATGAACATAACCTCCACCTCAATTCTCTCGAACTTCCTAAAGTTTGGTTATTTTGATAACTTCAACTAGTTCAAGGCGTGCAACGCTTTCCAATTCAATCACAAGGCTTCCTAACAATCAAGTTCTCATTATGAACCAGAATGGAGCGTGTGTGAGTCATGCTTCATTGATGATGTTGTACACTTTCAGTGCCTTCTCGGCATGCACTCTGCGTCCCGTCATTCTACCATTGTACCACGTTATGTACACAAGATTGATAAAAAACATATATTTTCCTACAGATTGTAATGCCAACAGTTCCTTGTTCCTCGGAATGAATTGAATAGCACATATCATAGTTCGGTGCAATGAAATCATCATACGTATAATCCGTGATCGGATTCTACCTCATCATCACACGGAGACAGTTGGATCATATCCCGGTAGAAGTGCATTCGTGGATTGTTGGTCAACTAAGTTGACCGAGTACAACCTAGCAGTGTCGTTAATGGCAGATTCACATTGTAGTTTCATGTCAAGCATGAAAACTCTTTTGAATTAAAAGCATCGTGTTGTCCACACCTCGCGTGCCTGCACAACACTAGCGATTTGTACGTTAAAAGTTTTCAATTCGGATTTTCCTTGTAGTTAGGTGAGATTACGATGTAATAACGAATTTCAGTGGACGTTTTTAGAAGTTTTAGAAAATTTGGCATGCATGTACCGTATTTTTCGGGCTATAAGGCGCACATAAAAACAATAATTTTTACGAAAAATCGGCAGTGAGCCTTACATTCCGGTGCGCCTTATGTATGAACAGTGAATGTTCACACTCTGAACATTCACTGTTCATACTAAGGCGCATTGGAATGTAAGGCTCACTGCCGATTTTTCGTAAAAATTATTGTTTTTATGTGCGCCTTATAGTCCGAAAAATACGGCACTTCGAATTGAGAACTCCGGTCTGGAGAAAAAAGATGATGCTCGTCTGATCCTCCACTATTTCTGTCTGATTTACCTATCGAGATCGATTCAAAAAACGTTTGTGTAGCCACTTTTCCCAGGTAAACAGTGATGAAGCTAACCATTGATGAGCAATTTACGCTAAACTGTTGGTTCAATATTCAAGATTAATGGTAAAAAAGCAAATAGCTTTACATTACCATAGGAAAAATGTATGAAAGTTAAACAAATCGTTACTTCATGGTTTGCGTTCATGTGCGTCAAGGAAGGAGTAAAAGTAATTCCGATTGCGACATGGAAGGATGAAATCTCGGCCGAAAGTATGTGTTTGGGTATATTTGTTTTCCAAGTATGTGTGTAAGAAGAATCACTATGGGATTTCAGTAAAATGGGCTAATGCAGTATTGTTCACGATAAAAGATCGTAACTTTTGCTTGAATATCATTTCGTAGGCTGTTCTACAAAAAGCATATAAAGACTGCGTAAAAGTTGCGGCGACAGTTTAATCGGGAATGTGAGATTTGAAGAGCCCGATTGCGACTGCGATTGGAACCAATTCAAAACAATATCTGAGTGGGTGGGACCTCGTATGGATTATTTGGTATCTCAGGCTCAGGTCATCTCGGATGCGCCTGCACTCCAGGGTGCACAACCCAAGTCTAGTCAGTCGCTGCTCAAAGGATAGATTATACAATCCAGTAACCATTTTAGTTGCCTTATGATAAATCCTTTCGAGTAGCAAGATATCTTTTTACATCTATTGTGTCCAAGCTTGTACTGTGTCGTCCACAACCGTATGTATGTATGTATTGAGTAGCTTTGACAACGAGTGTGGTGAGAAACGTCCGAAAATTCGTCTGAGTAAGCCGAGTACGCTGCATGCACGCTTGTAGACGGTCTCGAATTACAGACTGGTTTTCAATTTTCGCATACCCATATACCGAGATCATTTCTGCGATATACTCCACTCAAGTCAAGAATGTATAAGAAAGGGAAGGGTCTCCCAACTTGGAAAATTTGACACTTGGGCAAATTGCAGGGCAGCTTCTTTTGATTTGAACACTGGTGCAGTTTACCCAAGTCTGGTTATAAAACTAGGCAATCCATAAAAGAGTTAACCTTCGTCCAAATTTGCCAAGGTTGTCGTTCGTTTCAATAAAAACCAAGGAAAAATGGGAATGAATATTGCAGACACTGGTGTTTGCCACGTTAAAATGAGTTATGGAAAAGATTAGATTATTGCGTTTGAAAAACATTTTGGTATATTGATCAGTTGTTTGGCAGTATACTCAACATGAAAAACGGAAGCGTATTGAACGGAACGAAATCAAATAATCTGTTATTGGATACTGAGGAATATTAGCTACATTTTAATGAGCGAGATTTGTAAATATTTCCATTTCAACTGAGCCTCTCCGTCTAGTTTAATATTCTTTTCACTTTGCATTACCATACATGCATTACGTCAGTCTATATGTTGCGAACTTTGGAAATTTTCGCATCTGATAGTCGCTTTTGTTCCACTCACCTCGTTTGGCAAACTCGTGTTGGAAAAACCGGATGCATTCGTCATCATCTTCCACCATGTCTATAGGGATGCTACAGTCCGTGTTTATCGCCAGAATATCCGCGTTGCTGATTGAAAAATCAAAAGAACAAGAGTTAATGAAGTTGAATAATGAACTTGTTTTGATAACTTGTGCTCGTTTTGAATTGTCATTTGTGTAGACCGAATTAACACCAAAATGGAATTAAAAAAGTAAATACGGTAATATATCCGCCATAGATTATTGTAATTGACTAAATAGTGGGTTTCTTTCAGCGTTCTTAAAATTTTGGAACGCCTGGTGGCCTGGGTGTGAACGACGTGTTGAACATCTCGAGTAAACCATCACGATAATAACTTCACAAAACACGGATTTAGGAAAACAATCATGCCTGTCTAACTATCACGATCTAATGACTGAACCGCAAGCACTTAGAACAAGGGGGTTCGTCATGCCGGTTACTTAGTATCTCTAAAGCATTAGACAGAGTGAATCACTCCTTAATGCTTCAGAAGCTGCAGAATCGTTGGCGTCAGTCGGAAACCTAACTAACATGGTTTCACAAGTTACGTCTGGACGCAAAGTAAAAGTCAGAATAGATGGTGAAACTCGTCGAAAATATTGAAGCCAGAGCGGAACGGAAAGCCCTCCAGGGTTCGGTCTCGGTCCGATACTGTCTTTATTAAAGGAAATACCGAAAGAACTTACTAGCAGTAAGCTTGTTTTTATTCGCAGACGACCGTAAAAAATCTTGATGAAGGCAAACTCTATCGAGGACTGTCAAGTTCTGAAAGGAGATTTGAATAAAACTGCACCATGAGCATCCAAAACAAAAATGCCATTTAAT
This sequence comes from Atriophallophorus winterbourni, assembly GCA_013407085.1. Lineage (NCBI taxonomy): Eukaryota > Metazoa > Platyhelminthes > Trematoda > Plagiorchiida > Microphallidae > Atriophallophorus > Atriophallophorus winterbourni. The sequence continues at coordinate 8,195 of JACCGJ010015282.1, read as the reverse complement.
TTCCCACAGTGCAAAAGTTGCCAGTCGGAAAACCCTTCCCTTTCCCTGTTACATTGGCAGCCACCGCTTGAATGGAGTACATCACAAAAAAGATCTCGGAATCTTGGTTTCTGGCACTTGGAAGAACAGCATCAGTTGCGAAGCCGTCTACAAGAGTGCAGCTGCAGCTTGCAGGTTACTGAACGCATTTTCGGACGTTTCCCACCACACTCACTGCGTGAAATTTACTTAAAACACGTACATACCATCTGTCGTGACTACGCTGTACAAGCTTGGACGCCCCTGGATGGAAAAAACATCTCGCTCCTCGAACGAATTTATCACAAGGCAACCAAAATTGTTACCGGATTAAATAATTTACCCTTTGAGCAGCGACTGACCAGAATTGGAATGTGCACCCTCGAGCGCAGGCGTATCCTACACGACCTCACTCTGACATATCGAATCATCTACGCGAAATCCCACCCTATCAAACACCTGTTCAAGTTTGGTTCGGTTGTCCCCACACGCAGCCACACTTTGACCCTTCAAATCCCACACTCACGATTGAATTGTCGTCGTCACTTCTTCGCTGTTCGTGTATGCTTCTTGTGAAATAGCTTGCCGACAGATATTGTTACCTCAGCGAACGAGCACATCTTTAAACAAAGGTTACGAAACCTTATGTTGAGAACTACTGCGTTGGCCCCTACCTATTGATGTCTATAAAATTAAAGCACGAACTACCGGTCCATCCAAAAGTTCTTCCCTCGGTCGTGTGCACTTGAGGATATGTTTTGCGCCAACTATGGAAGAAAACATGGGGACATGATCATACAAGTAACGATTTTTTACTAATTATACGTATTATCCGATGGTATTGACAGCAATTGCTTTTTAACCAAAAATCTTGAATCTTGAATCTTTTAATGTAAAATGTTTTATAGGTATTGGCTCTTCTCCAAAACCTAGAAATCGTTAAAATGAAAACTAATTATCCAATGAACAAACTTTATTCTAAAGGTATTTAGAACTTACGAACCACAAAGTCGAAGATTTTCAAGTTTGTTTGCAAAGCAATCTTCTCAATGTTCATCCGATGTTCACAAGCCGTTGGTCACTAGGACGATATTGCGTTCTCACGATATGTGATTCTCGTAGTCTACAGCTAGTCGTTGCAATACATGCGCCTTCAAAGCGAGAACTCGCAAAGTTCCACCCTATTTCACGTTGCAATTCATGAAATGTGTTTACCACTTTGATTTGTCGTCGCACACATCTCCCTCACTAACAATCTACTAATGGTTTTGTGTTGACTGCCTCCATCAGTTGCTTTCGAGGAACCAGCATGGATTCAGACGAAATTATTCCTGTTTGTCTAATTTACTGGTAACGCTAGATGATTGGACAAAATCGGTAGATAAAGGACAAGCAATACACGCGTGCTACTTAGATATTTCAAAAGCATTCGATCGTGTTGACCATTCCCTACTACTGTAGAAGCTTGAAAGGCTTGGTATCACTGGAAAGTTGCTGAATTGGCTAAATGACTACCTAACAAATCGCACTAACCAGGTACGTGTTGATGGTGCATTATCAAAACCAATTGCAGCAACTAGCGGAGTTCCCCAAGGCTCAGTCCTTGGTCCGATCCTCTTTCTGGTTTATGTCAATGAAATACCGGAAATTGTTCGATGTAACATTTTGTTATTTGCGGACGATATAGAGATTTGGCGCAGCATTCGTAGTCCAGAAGACTGTCTGCTATCACAAAAGGATCTTGATACGCTTCACAGCTGGTCGTTGAATAACAAACTGCCGTTTAACTTCAACAAATGCAGGATCATGAATGTGGGGAATCGAGTAGAGTTCACACATCGCATAGGTTCGCATGTCCTTGAAAATTGCAGTGAAGAAAATGATTTGGGTGTTCGGATATGCTCCAGTTTAAAAACATCACTTCAAACTAACGGTGCCTTTAAAAAAGCAACACGTGTTCTAAATCTACTCAAACGTGTATTTGGGAAATTTTCGCCAAAGATATTCCCAAAGATCATGAATACATACTTGATACCAGTCATGGAATACGGTGTGCAGTCATGATTTCTGTAGGTCAAGAAAGATGTTGAACTTATGCCGCGAATCTATCACTGCTAAACAAAACTAGTTCTCAACATCCGAAACAAATCATATAAAGAAAGGATAGCTCAACTGAATCTGTTCGATTTTCCCTATCGTCGAATCAGAGGAGACCTTGTCTTACTTTACAAAACATTCCATACCCCGAACCATCCCTTACAGGATTTATTCACGCGAAGGGATACGAGGAATTATCGGACCCATGAATATGTGCTGGTCATACCCCGTTCCCGCCTGAACTGTAGAAGGTATTTTTACTCTGTCCGTGTCTGTTTTACTTGGAACAGTTTACCTTCAACCGTTGCTCCCGCCACTAGCTTGCATCACTTTAAAACGAAATTATACGATTTTTCATTGCATTATTCGTTTCCAGAACACTTATATACTGTTTAATCTATGTTCTTATATTGTTTATACACTTAAATTTCAATTTTTACCATCCTATGGTTGTTGTTAAGCTTGTTGCTTTTTAGACCATTAAAAACCTTGAATTACCTTGAATTACCTTGAATCGTTTTTTGATTAAGACTTAAAACACCGAACTGATGGTGAACCAAATTCAACCCTACTATCCCATAATACTTGGAAAACAAAACAAACCACCATTCCATCGCCTGTTTCCATAATAGATGAAGCTTAAATTTGGAACAGCTTCAAAACAAAGCTTTGTCCTTCTCATATGATGATATGAAAATTTGGAAGCCAATTAGTTCTGCAGAGGATTGTGAGAAACTACAAATGGATTTGGACAGCGTGTCGAATTGGGCGACCATGAATGACATGTCATTCAACATACAGAAATGTAAGATACTCCATCTTGGCAAGAATGTTCCTTGGACATATCGATTGGGGACTGAAACCTTAGCATGGAGCTTGTTAGAAAAGATCTTGGGATGTGGATTAGCGGAAACCTGAGGAACACCGTGCACTGCCAGAATATATATCGACGGGCCAACAGATTGTTTGGTATCCTTCGAAGAATATTTGGACGATTCTCTCTAGTAACGTTACCAAGGATAATGAATGTCTACCTTCGCCCTACAATGGAGTATGCGTTAGAGGTCTGGGCTCCATGGCTGCGAAAAGATATTGCTCTCTTTGAGCAACAAAGTTAGCGATGGGTCTTCGCAATGTTCCGTACACCGAAAGATTTCGACGTCTGGATCTATGCGATTTTACTCATAGGAGGATACGACGCGACATTATTTTGACCTATAGAATTGTGGCTACTAAAGGACATCCACTAAAACACTTACTTGATTTGTGTGACAGGAAAGTGACACGCGGACATACCTTATACTTTTACGTTCCAAGTTCCTGTGTTGATTGTCGGCGCCATTTTTTCGCCCTACGTGCTATATTTTTTGGAATTCCCTACCCCAACTACTACTCTCCTTGCCTGGCGATTTTTAAAGCGAAATTGGACTTGCACTTGCAAACGAACATCATTCGTGAGCCTTACATGTTTCATGTTTTTATTCATACCGAAATCCTGTGGTGTTGTAAAGTACTAACTTTTTTAACCATAAATCCTTGAATCCTCATGTTTATTGTTCAACCCTACCTGATGGACGCACAACATTCATAAACGATTATTTCTATTGCTGCATTTAATTTTTTAACGGTCTGCATTCGGTTATTGATGAATGCTTCTACAGAATATCTTGTGAAATCCCAGAGTTAAACAAGCGATTCTGATGAAAACATAGCTGATGATGTAAGAAATCAGGAAGCGTTGGACCATGAAAGCAATGCCGACATGGGGTTTCGGGGAAGCGATGCGGAACTAACGATTGTGTGTGTGTGTTGATCATGACTTAATTTGTTATTAGAGCGTTAAATTATTGCAATTTTGAACCCGATCGAATTCTGATAAGAGACAGCGTCCATCAAAAATCTCGTTTGGCTTTACATTAATTTCTAATGAATCATTGAGAGAAATCAAATAAACCACGCACAAGTTAGTGCTCGTTTAATTCGCACCCTCCCCACGCCCTCAAGAGTCATACTAAGCACTTGAAGTTGAGGTGATTGTGCATATCACACCGCGAGTGAGTAAGCGACCACGTTCAAATTCAACAGGTAAATAAGAAACCAAAGTAATGCTTCACCGTGTGAGTGTATCATTTGGCTTGAAGTGATGAGTAATTACCCCAAAATACGTGTGAGTTAGCCTTTCATGAAAAGTAATCAGCGATTTGAGTTACAGAAAAAAAGATAATTATGCACTTAAGAAACGATAAATAATATTGATGTTGGGGAGGATGAGAGAAGTATAAATGCTGTAAATAGAGGAAATTTTTCGTATATTTAAATCAATATCTTGGTGAAATTGATGAGATATACTGTAGATACATCTTTATCGATGCAAAGCTTATACTCAACAACCTTTTGTTTGAAAAACTACCTAGAAATATTGCATTTTCAATAGAAAGGATAGAGGTAACCTGTCCATCATTCCACAGACTACAAAAGTAGGAACGATATAGATTGATGAAATGTAAACAATCAGACGAGCATAGGTGGGGTTGTGCAGCCCACACAGTGAAGTTGAAAAGCGCTCTCACTTTCATCTGAATTTGCTTTAAAGTAAGCAGCGGCAAAACGCGAGTTACATCACCTGAGTATGTGAGCTGAAATCGCTGGATCGATGAGACCGTGGTTGTTTATTGCAACCTGATCGGAAAGCGTGTCGCTGAGGTCAAGTGCGCGGTGCTTTACCAAGCAATCAATTAAACCATACCATGTTTCCGAGAAGCAATAGTCAATCACTCAACAGATCAAGGTCAAAATCTGTTATTGACCGTAAGTGAAGTAACGACGAGTGGTAGATGCGCTAAATTAACGACAATTCACGCGTTATGTAAGAAGAGCAAATCGATGGCTTATAAGGTAGATCCACGGGGGAAAACGTCAACAACATGTTATACAATTCATCCATTCAAGTGAAACTCACACCTAAAGATTCAGACGTTGGCAAACTTACGTCAAACTATCCGAGTACGTCACACCGCGAAAACGAATAACATTCATGAACACAAAATATAATTCGTGCGCCATGTTGCTTCCGCTCTTCACGGCTCAAGAATAGTACGGTGCCACTGGCTATGAGCAACCGGATTAAGTTAGACAAGCTCGTATACTGACAAGTGAGATGAACAATGATGTGGCATCGAACGATCTTTGATTTTCACGTTCTTGATTCACTAGAGACAGGGATACCCTGTGCGATCCAATGATCTAATAAGTGTAGCCAACTACTTCATAGTTGAACAGGGTATGATCATGTAAGCTACTGTTGGATGAGGTTGGCACGACCAACCTGTTTGATCACATGCACTCACACATGAAGATGCCAACCTTACACAACAGTGGCTTACAAGATCATACCTTGTTTACTATTTCTCTACTGTTTCAAAGCATGCGGATTCTAAGCCTACTGTCCCAACCTGATGAGATTAAACAGCAGGACGTGTGTGTGCGTGCTACAAAAGCACGCAAATACGGATTTGTTCTCAATAATTAATTTGATGAAATGTTAGACATCGTGAAGGTTCACTAACGGTTGTAATGGAGCGTTTTCTTTGTGTATCTTTTGTAGTCCATCAGACATGAAGATAATCGAAGTTCTCGGTTTCAACTAATCTATTTCGAGTCCAGTTATCGGTTGCGTGTATGTTAACATTCTGAGGGTTGTGTGGATTGAATTTTTAAACGTTTCTTTGGGTCATCTTGAAGTGGCCGGCATGTCGTAGTGCAAAGCATTAGGCCTTAAGCAAAATTACCGTTGTCTATATGTAGCACGAATTCCGTAACTGTAATTGAGCGGATGCAAGCAATGCTCCAACCTTGGGATCAGAAGTGCAAGATGATGGTCGTGACATTTATGATTATATATTCATCCATTCAAATTGGAAAATACTTACTGATCAAGCAAAAATTTACAAATTTGCAAATTGTTGTTTTTCGCCGCCGCATGCAACGGCGTCCACTGCTCGCAGTCCCGGGCATTTACGTCAGCCCCGTATTCAAACAACAGCTTACACATGTCCAGGTTGTTATTGATACAGGCTTGGTGCAACGGTGTCACGCCATCCTCTTTGGCTTCGTTTGGGTTGACCTTGCTTCGCTTCAATACAGATCTGGCTAGGATCAAGTCAGTGGATCGAATCACTTTGATGAATATAAATATATATATATATTATATATATATGAAAATGTTAGCGGTTGCAAACCATTGAACATCTAGATTACTAATTACCTTGCATGAGCTCAATTAGGGCAATCGACAGAATGGCGAATGAAAACTCAGACTAAGAAACTCAGAAAATTGTATGGTAGAAAAAGCATTAAGCTTAACAATAACCATAGGATGACAAGGTATATGGAATATATAAAAATATATAAAAAATATAAAATATCTCAAAAATCAATAGGGACATTCGCATACCGCATGGTTCGTCATAAACTCATCGAGTTTGGAAGCGAAAACCTCAACAGATTCTGATCGTGTGATTTCTTCAGGCAATAGTTCCAAGTGAAACAAATTCTTACGGAGAAAAAATTACGACGTATATCCAATCGAGAATGCGGAATGCTTAAAGCCTTTGAATGTGTTCGTGTTCTAGTAAGGTCATTGGGCTTTAGCAAGTGTTTAAGGGGATGGTTTACAGAATGCAGGATTTTGAAGGTCAACATCAGGTCACTACGTATCCGCCGTTGGGTAAAATCTTGTAGGTTTAGTTTTAACATTCGCTCTGTGAAAGGCAAATTTCTGTACCGGGAGATCAACTTTGTAGCACGATGATAAATCCTGTCGAGTAGTTCGATATCCTTCCTCAGCCATGGTGCCCAGGCTTGGATGGAATATTCCATAACAGGACGTATATACGTGTTAATTACCCGGGGTAGGGCTTCGGGCGTAAAAATCCGGAATATTCTTTTGAGAAGACTCAAGATACGGCAAGCTTCATTGTACACCATCCGGCAATGCTGTCCAGACTTAAGGTTAAACGAAACCCAGATACCCAGATCTTTTTCTGCTGTGGTCCAGACGAGATCTTGCGTGCCAAGCTGATACGTGTGGTGCAGAGATTTCCCAAGCTGCAGCATTTTACATTTCGCAGGGTTAAATGGTAACTCATTTAACTGGGACCAACGAAATAAGAGGCTTAGATCCCGTTGTAATGCCATACAGTCATTAACAGACCTGACACGTTTCCATATTTTAATATCATCGGCAAATAGTATCAAGTTGCATCCAATATCCTCTACTATATCGTTAATATACACCAAGAATAGAAGAGGTCCAAGCACCGAGCCTTGCGGAACTCCACTCGTGACGTCTATTTTTCTAGATAAGGTGCTGCCAACGCGAACTTGGACGTGTCTATCAGTAAGATAGTCCCTTATCCAATTTAGCAATATTCCCGTTATTCCATAAGATTCGAGCTTTTTAATTAAGATGTCATGGTTGACTCTATCGAAAGCTTTGGAAATATCGATGTAGCAAGCATGTACAGCCTCACCTTCGTCTAGTGCCTTGGTCCAATCCTCGAACGTTGTAAGAAGGTTAGATAAACAGCAACGATCTCTTCGAAAACCATGTTGTGCTGCGGTCAAAAGTTTTTGGTTTTCAAAATGTTCTCTTATGCGCGCAGTCACAATGCGTTCCATTAATTTAGAGATCACCGGAAGTAACGTTACCGGTCTATAGCGTGCTGTGTCTGAACGGCTACCGCCTTTATAAATAGGAGTTATCATCCCCGCTTTTTATTGCCGTGGTATTTTTCCTTCATTTAAGCTGAGATTAAATTTGCGAGTGAGAGGAGCAGTCAAAGCAACGCGACACCTGCTAAGTATAGCGGGAATAATTTTGTCTGCGCCTGGGGACTTCTTTTCGTTTAGTTGACAAAGTTCCCGCCAAACCATGGTGACGACGGAATTCCACCTGAGCTCATCAAATGCTGTAGAACAGCATTACTACAGCCTCTTCACCATTTGCTTCCCCAGTGCTGGTAGGAGGAGTGTGTCCCACAAGAGATGCAAGACACGAAGTTTATCACGCTACTTAAGAA
>JACCGJ010015281.1:0-11854 GCA_013407085.1 Atriophallophorus winterbourni | reverse complement strand
ATATAAATTACTATTAGGAGATAATTGGAATGAATACACTCCACACACGCCAAACTTAAACGCGAGTGTCGCGACAATATACTCACCTTGGTTTCCAGCGTAAGACTCAACAATCAACACCGGAGCTGGGGCACGTAGATCCCACAAGCGAGCCGTGGCGTCTGCGCTGCCTGACACAAACAACGATCCCGGACTCCAAACCGCCAGCGAGTACACCGGAGCCGTGTGACCACACATGGATCGCACCACGTGACTAGATTTGAGATCGCCTTGGGTGTCCTCGGTCGTTGGAACACGGCTACAATCGACAAGACAAATTCGAGCATCTCCAGCGCCAGCAGTAAGCAAGTGAGCAGATGCTGATGCGCTGTTGGAAATTGGCATATTGCTTGAGTCCGAGGGAGTTGATGGAAGCTAGTGAAAGCGGATTGGAAAAGGGTTAATTTTCATCCGCGTAGACAGCAGATGGGAAATAAATGATTTGAGTTGACCTACCAAGAAAGTCAAATCACGAACAGTTCCGTTATGATGCCTCAATTCCAGACACTGGCCCGCGGTATTGGCCATTGTCGGATCTCCACCAGCGGCTTCGGGTAAACCAGAGTCTGGAGACATTGGGAGCAAGTGGACAGCTGTATCGTTACTACCCGAAGCGATCAAACGTCCATCGTGACTCCACGCTAGACAATAGATGCTTCCACGATGGTATTTCGGTCTTCGCATCAAGATGTACGGTGCAGTAGCAACGTGGTCAGGACTAAAAGGCGAACGAGAAAATAAAATCGACCAAAACAGCTAGGTTACGCGAAGTGCCATATGAAATCATTAGTACTACGTGTGAAAATACACTGAGGTACAATAGAATACAAGGACAATCTCTGAACGTCCATAGATTCGCAGTGCAGTGCAAGAAATAAAATACCTGTAAGAATAATCACACATCTATCTTGGTGTATGTATGTATGAAAGCACAAGCCTGATCCAGGCAAAGTGCCGTACAGTCAGAGACTGCACGTGGGCTAAGATACTGTCAGGTTGCCCAGGCCTAGACAGATATGAGGTGGGAATAGAAATGGTCGTGAGACTCCAGCGTGTTTCAGCATGAAGCTCACTACCGTTGTCCAATCAATTTAGCACGATGTTAGCCACACATCACAGACTCTGCTGCCCGGAGAGCGTTGGTAGTGTGCCAATGTATGCATGCGTATGTATGTATGTATGTATGTTGTATGTATGTATGTATGTATGTATGATGTATGATTGTATGTAATGTTATGTATGTATGTGTGTATGTCTGTTGTTATGTATTTATGTAATGTATGTATATATTATGTGTGTATGTATGTATGTATGTATGATTTGTATTTGTGTATGTAAATGTATGTATGGATGTATATATGTATGGTATGGTTATGTATATATGTATGTGTTTATTTATGTTATTTGTTGTATGTATGTATTTATGTCTGTCTTTAATGTCTGTATGTATTTTCTTTATTTCTGTATTCTTATGTATTAATGTATTTATTTATATATGGTCATTGTGTTTATGTTATGTAACTTTATGTTTTTATGTGTCTTTCTGTCATTTATTTATGTACGTACTGTTATTTATTTCTTTCTGTCTATCTTTCTGTGTGTTAATTAATTTCTTTTTTTTATGTGTGTCTGTCGTCTGTCCTTCTCTGTCTCTCCGTCTGTCTGTCTGTCTGTCCTGTACTGTCTGTCTGTCTGATTGTCTGTCTGTCTTTCGTCTGTAATGTATGTATGTATGTATGTATGGTCTCTATGCATGTCTGTCATGAAAATCACAACGCTCAGTCCCTAGCCCCTGCCTTTTGCCTAAAATCTTTCAGGTTGTCTACGAGAGATAATCGGAAATTAAACGTAAGACCTCCCTCTTTTGCGTAGATCCCCACTTCGAAGATTATCGTCACGCAAAGGACAGGCTGGGAGCACGTCAGTTTTTGAGTTCCTCCCCCCTGATATATGTGAATTACAGAACCAGTTATGAGCCTAGCACTCTGTCTGATTTGGGACAATCTAAGTAGATGCACCAGCGGGTACGTTCACGCAGAAGTAAATTTTTGAACATTTCATTGGATCAGATAACATGGATTAATTCAACAGAAGCAACGGTGATCGTATCAACGATCGAGGTTACACCTTTACTTGAGCTTTGTAGCCGATTGAAAGAACTATTGATCCTGGTCATTTACGCGCAATTATAATCAGTGGCGATCATCACAAGCGTCAACAGCATGGGAGGGGCGAAATAATTTTAATTGTCATAATCAATCGATTTTCATTCGCATGCATGACGTCCAACTGAGGTGAGAACAAAAGCGTCGCGAAATACACGAACAGGGCTGTGATGGAATTCACTTTGTTGCTTAATATCGGTCGATCTGAACCATGGATGTACAAGATCGCGAGCGCCTAACAATTTCGCACTCAGGAAAGTTTCGGATGACGAAACAACCCGAGTCAGGATGAAAACATTTCTCCCACAGCGATAGACATTACTCGACCGATCAGCTGCAATTGAGCCCTGATAGCGTGATCTGTGTTCAGAAGCCAAGAGCAGTATCTCCTCCTACCCAGCTTGCTGACGACGCTTTACACAATGCCTCCAATGTGAGCGGCCAAGAGCAAGTTCTTCCCAACTCATAGGGTAAACGTAATGAGCTTTCACGCCTCTTTTTCAAACGTCTTTGTACAGGAAACGCATCTTGCCCTTCCTGATTTCAGTACTTTGTGATGTGCGGCTAACACCGTGCTAAATTGATTGGCCAGAGGTAGTGAGCTGTATGCTTAAACAGGCTGAAGACTCACTACCATTTCCTGTTCTTTTTTCTTCATCATATCTGTCTAGGACTGGCCAACCTGACAGTATCTTCGCCCACGTGCAATTTCTGACTGTACGGCACTTTGCCTGAATTAGACTTGTGCTCTCATACCATACCATACATGATTTCAACTCGCCATAGAGTACACCTGTTGGAATACGACCATCTTCCATTCTGTAGAGTAATATGTAATATGAATAAAGAAATATTCACCGTAATTTGTGTATGTCTGGAAACTGGCAGACACGCAGGAACTTGCTGTTAGAACCCACTGCGTAAAATCGCCCGGTTGGATCAAACGCCACCGAACGGATCGCTTGACTATCTTCCAAAACAGTCACGGGAAGATAGCGCGGCGAATCGGTGGAAGAACGCGCGGATGTACGAGTTGACATTGACGTCCGGCAAGGTTCTTCCGAACTAAGCTGTGGGAAACAAAGGAAATTGTTCACACAGAATAAAAAGAGATTCACAACATGTTTGAGGAAAGTACATACCTTCACAGACGCGGATTCGACAGGTTCTGCAGCGACGTCGATACGGCGACGTTGTTGGAATTCTTGAAGAAGATCACCAGGACGAGATCCTAATTCATGAGATTCTGAGAGGGAGAGGGATATGGTGAGCAGTAAAATCTGTTTTAGCGCGATGCAGAGAATTTTGTTTTCGTTTTTTGCCTACTGATCAGTACCAGATCTATCAATATATTCACTAAGTTGATCATGACGGTCAGCAATGGAGGCGCTGTATTCGATTTTCGCTCCTATTTGAGCCCATCAGCAGGGATGGGAATCAAAGCGCCGTCCCAGGCCTTACGGCTTTGGCCACCAACCACCGTCTGACAGACCGCAAGAAGCGTTTATGAATGTTTCTTCAGACCGGTACGCTGTGAATGTCTGCATCGCGCTAAATCACCATGCCAATCGTCTTTAATCAGTGTCACCTTGCATTGTATCCGATGAAAAGTTCCAACATGGAGATCCAATCGCTTGGGCATCCGCAGCAGATCATGCTGGCTCTTTCACGACTCTTCGGAAACACCATGTTACTCGAATTTGCCAGTCTAGAGAAAGATTTATAAATGCTTACCTGCTGTCGGCCAGACGGCCGATGGTGGACTAAGATGCAAAGTGTGGAACTACAATTCTAATTGCCAGATGTTCGAATCGCACCCTAGCGTGAAGATACGCACTGACGAGCTCAAATAATAGGGAAACTTGAGTCCAAATTCGTGAACAGTTCGAAGGATTTGGCATTGATGAATAGTCACAAACACAAAAATGTCGGGTCAATTCAACAGATGAACACGGGCTGTAATAGTCAGAGGATATTCGGGACAAGAAAGAGGATAATTAGGAGAGCAGGTAAAATGCAGCACTCACTAGAGCGTAGTGTCATTGATGATAATGACGATGCTGATGAAGGTGATGACGGTGGCGATGATGACGACTACGACGATGATAAGAATAACAAGTCAGTAGAAGTGTCTCATGGTCTAACATCCTGTGTATGAGTTGTGATACAGACAAATTGTCAAGGCTCCAAAAGAATACTATTAACGATAAGCTCACGGCTACCGTTGGAAATCAGTTCAAGGAAGTGCATTAGGTGTACAGACTGAAAGCGTAGCACGAATTCTATTCTGGACAAGCCAAGCCATGATGGTCAAAACGCATCTTTTCAATTTCAATGGAGGACGATGGATGATAGTGGGAAGGCACCTGACGTCAATGGCTCATCATACTTTGGTTGTTTCCCAACCCTCTGCAATGATGCCGAGATCTCAGAATATGTAGCCAAAACGGTGAAAGCGTTTGACAAGTGACTTCAATAATGGAAAGTTTACGCTGCACAAAATTCTACCTCGAAGCCACTGTTGCCTAGGGTTCAAATACATAATCAGAGTGATTATGAGGTAACCGCTGAAGACGCCTACAACTGTGTTGCGGGGAATTTAATCAACATAATGCTGTTGAAATAATGTGTTTCGTGGTAAAAGATAATCGTTAATGTATCTTTGCGAAACCTGGTCAATTTGTGCGTACTGAGTCCATAGGGTTTTGGGTAGCGTTCGCGTTTTATGAAGAATACGCTCGTATTTCGCGGAAGAGTTGCATTTAGTTAATACGGCTACTTTCATTGTCGAACCATCAAGTCACGGGCTACAAAATGTTGATATGCATTCGTTTTTACAATCAAGACACATGTAAGAATGTCTGCTCAAAGCTTGTCAAACCGCGCCTTGTCTTCGAATTGACTGCCATTGGTAACGAACGGTAACCGGCAACATGTTGGCGCATTCCAGCGCATCTTTCTAAACCTAGACAACCTAGCAGTATCTCAACCAACGTCCGGTCTAGCAGACTGTGCTTCGCTCAGCCTGAGTCCTGGGTTTTGCATTCACAGACACATACACTTTTTGACTGCGTTAAATGGAGTATTGTGCGATTCTTGTTCCGGTCTTAGACTATTGGAAACGCGCCACCCTCTTAGCACTTGGCTAACACTGCAGGAGGTGAGATCTCGTCAAAAGAAAGTATTTGGTTGTTTGGGAAGTAGTACCAACAAACCGAAATAGATAAACATAAGTGCATCGTGTATGATATTACAAGCCGCGAGTCTGGCTAAATTCTTTACAGTCATAGACAGCACGGGGCTGATATACAGACCGGTTGTTGGGAACCAGGTAGGTGTATAAGGCGCAGTGAGAATTCCGTGTTTTTCATGCGTACAGTTCATTACGCGTGGCAATAAAGCCGGCGGATTATAGCAAATATTTGCATACCTGTGTTGGCTAGATTGAAGGAGCGCGGAACCGACAGCTGTGATAAGTTATCGGCAACTGAAGTTCCTTACTTCAAAACTTACAGAAGGACGAGATGCTGAAACTTGGATCGGGTACGTCTGAAAACGGCATTAATGGTAGATCTAATGAGTAGTAGTACCTTGAGTAATCTTGCCTATTTGTAAAACAGGGCAATGAAAGATTGTTCTGTCTCATGGGAGGTAACCTACTTGCTAAATTAAAACACACTGTCTGTCAGAAGACCAAACGTACTAACGCAAGTTACGGGAAAGTGCCGTATAACTTTTAACCAAGAGCATCGATCGAGCAAATCAGAACAAATATTTCACACTGTCAGGTGATTGATTGCTGTCCATGTACGGGTACGAGACTTGTCTTTGACATCGTCGTAACGGTTCCTGACACCTAAGCAACAATTTATTTCATGAAAGCGGTCGCCCCGTATGCGAGCGTACAAAACCGACCCATGGAAGGGTAACGCCCGGCGTTGGAAACAATAAAATCGATCTGTCCAAAATGTGAGTTCTTGTCATGTTGCAATAGTAGATTTGAAGTGAGTCAAATAGTCCGCTCACAAAAACATCGCCAATATCCCGTCCGGTAAAACCACAATGCTGTAGAACTTTTGAAATCTTCGCGTAAAGCAATCTGTTAAACGCCATCACAATGAAATGACGTTCAACATGCAACACATCTTTCATAACTACTAATACTTTTACAGTTACTGTATGGCAGCGAAACCGGGAACATCCAAGCAAGACATTAATGGAGGCTGATTGCTTTCCATTTAACGGGCATCCGTCACATCGTGGATGGACAGAGTGACTAACGCTGAAGTGCTTTCAAAAGCTGGTCTACAGAGCATGTTCACCCTACTACGACAGCGGCCAGAGGTAGTGAGCTGCATGCTAAAACAGGCTGGAGTCTCACTACCATTTCCTGTCATATCTGTCTAGGCCTGGCCAACCTGACAGTATTTTAGCCCACGTGCAGTCTCTGACTGTGCGGCACTTTGCCTGGATCAGGCTTGTGCTTCCATACCATACCATACTACGACAGCGCCACCAACTGTGGCTTGGTCATGTCTACAGAATGGAAAATGGTCGTATTCAAAAAGATATACTCTACGGTGAGTTGAATTAAGGAAATCGATGTATGGGCAGACCGCGCTTGCTGTACAAAGAGGTCTATAGAAGAGATTTGAAAGCTCTTGGAAGTGACCCCACGAGATGGGAAGAACTTGCTCTTGACCGCTCACATTGGATGCATTGTGTAAAGTGTCGTCTGCAATCTGGGGAGGAGCAGATACAGGTCTCAGCTGCTGAACTCGGATCACACTACCGGCATGCAAATATCGCTGATCGACCGACTACTGCATATCACCATGAGCGCTGTGGGAGAGATTGTTCCTCCCAAATCGGGCTGTTTAGTCACTCGAAACGCTGCGAATAATGAAGTCCCTATGTGTGTGTGTGATGTACATCCATGATCGACATGTAGGGATTCAAATCGAAATTACATGCACCTGATCATTAGGCTAAAACGAAAAATCTTTAGCGGATATGGTGATGGATTGCACGAATTGGAACCCTTAATTAAAGAAAACTATTCGGCCTTACTAAACAAATAAACTGTTTAAGAAATATGGACTTTCGGTCCTACACTGCAGGACACTTTCTCATCGCCTGTTCAAAATTAGTATTGTGACTACAGATTCCAGAGATTCCAGTAGCAAAATATTAGACGTGATTACGACAGGTGTGCACCAGCACCTACCGATCAATTTCGAAAATCGGTTGTGCTTTAATCAATAGGATCCGTTGGATGAATCTAGAACGTCCATAATGTTAAAACAAGTTGCGCTTGTAGGCCACTGCTTGGTAAGGTTGGTACGACCAACCTGCTCAAATCACATGAGCCCCCACTCATGTAGACTAGCTTTGAACCCATGACCAGGAACAAAAAAGCTCATTTGCATGCATTTCCATCACAGACAAACGCCACGACCGGTTTCGTGCTTTTTGCACTCATCAGGTCGGGAGAGTAGGATCAGGATCCGCAGACGCTTGAAACAGTGGAAGAATGGTAAACCAGGTGCACTTGTAAGTCACTGTTGAATAAGGCTGGACGACCAACCTGTTCAATCACAAGAGACCACACACATGTAGAAAGGGTTTGAACCCGTAACCATGTACGACAATGCTCGTTTGCATGTATTTCCATCACCAACATTCACACCCAGGACCGGTTTCGTGTGGCGTGTGCACTCATCAAGTAATCATAGTAGGATCGGGATTCGTATACGCTTGAAACATTGGAGGAATGGTAAACAAGTTTCGCTTGTATGCCACTGTTGGATAAGGTTGGTACCAGCAACCTGTTCAATCACATGAGCCCACACTCATGTAGACCTGTCGTAATCTAGAACGTCCATAATGTTCGTCACGGATATTCAAAAAGTTATCACAAAGTATCGAATACGCTTTCAGATTTAAAAAACACGCCTACCGAAAAACATTCAATAAATTATCCGAACAGAACCAACCGATTTTTTTATCCGCAATGATGGAACTCTGCATCATCGAATTAGCCGGCTCTCTCGACGAATCCGTGCGCGATACGCCAGGTGTACATGCGCCGTTCGTCGATGTGTGGGGCTCCAGTCCCTCCTCGGTGATGGGACACATTTGCGTGGATCTCGTGTCCCCCCCGATACCAGTCACACTGCTTGTGAGTTGAGCTTCACTGGCAAACAAACGGTCGACCGAGATTTGCATGTCCATCAGTGGCGCTTTGGGTGGTGATGAATGCTCCGTGTTGACCGCCGATGGCTGTTGCGTGCGACTCAGGTTGGGATTTGGTGGAAGACGAAACCCCGACAGGGACTGTGACATCAAACGAGACTGGGGAATGGAAATGCCAAGTGGCATGAAGATGGTTCATTAATATCCATTGTACGATGGGTGATTCAAATGAGTAGTGGGTGATGAGCCGTGCTGGCGAGCGAAACAACTTTCTAAGAAATTTGTAGGTAATCGGTTAGAACAGTTTTTGGTTAACATTTCACTTCTGACACAGAAGCTTCGCCAGACCAAGGGTGATGGTCAGGACAGGGAACATGACTAAATACCAATCTACCTGTTTTGACCTCAGCGCTGAGCAGCCTATAGTAAACCTTGAGGGGGTCAAATCACGTAGACATGACCAGGAGAGTGTTCGATGAGACCGGCTCGGTGTGTATTCTCATAAATCTGATACAAGTGGACACGAATTCAAGGTGGATATTAGCTACTTACGTTCGTAACCGTGATGAACGCCGGATTGCGGAGACCTCTGCCCCATCCACCTTATTAACCGCATGCCGAATTGTCTTAGCAATTTCTACAGCTTCAGGATGTAGGCGCTCGCTATACTGTTGGATACCCCGTTCTCACACTTCGACATTGTCTAAATCGACGCTGTGCCCTGTATCTAATACATGTTCTTCAAAAGGATACATCAAGAATAAGGGATTGATATTCCCTTGCATTTCGGGGGTGCCTTTTGACATGCTGGAAGTCAGCCCTGTAGAAACACCAGTGCAACCCTTACATTGGATTCTGTAGACACTATTTGTAACGCTTGATAAAGGTGTCTTATCCTTAAGATGCACTAGGGTTGAACGGGTATCTTTCCCTTTCTTATACGTCACACATATGGGCGCCTGCTTCGAGATTCTACTGATCGCGTCTGGTTTGCTTTTAACATATGGTATACATTACGAATACACGATCGATTCCAAACGAAAGATTAACAGAGCGACGTAGGCTTACCGAACGCTTGCTGAATGACGGTAGCCCACTACTGGGACGAATTAACGGGTGTGCATCACCTTGGGCATCAGTGGACGACACACTCATTAAACCTTCAAACGCGGGAAGTAGACTTTGTACCAGTTCATTCCTATGTCTTCCGCTGCGTAATCGCTGGGAGGTGGTAACGCGCTGAATACCACTGGAATTCATCACAACACCACCGTACGACGAAGACGGCACGTGGGTATAGGGAAACACGAGAGGTTTCACATTGGGTTCCGCCAAAATTTGATCCGGCCACATTGAGGGTTCTAGTTTGGGACGATTGATGGCAGTCAGCTGCAGAGATAACTCCCTAGATTGAAATGGTTTGGTGAACGATGCCATGTCCAGCGACTGAAGCCAAGAATTGAGTGACAAATCGGGGGCGACAGGCTGACGGTTCGGCTGCTTACTGGATGAAGCGGCGTCTGATTGGTCCGTGTCAAACCGTCGTTCGCTTTCTTCTTCTTCGTCAAGGTCACCTGTTCAAATAGACAAATTTGAATTTGAATGCACAGGGAATAAATGAAAGTTGGGCGACCGCGACAAACTCACCTCCCAGGAGGCTCGTGAGTTGCATATCTGCTTTGCGCTCGGTTGCCATCACAGCGCAATAGTCTACACACGCTTCGTACAGAATTCCTTTGATGAGGAGACGAACCAAGCGATCGCCACGGGATGTTGCTTCCGAGGTGGATGCCGTTTCACTTAGTCGCGTGAACGGTTCCAGCAAAGGGTACAACTGAAGAAGTAAATGTATTAGAGAGCGAAATCATCCATTTGGATGTTACGAAAATACTTTGTTCGGCAGCCAAATGCTGGGAGAAACAAGCTAAAGACAGGGTAGAAAAGTAGCATTACCAAAATGGCGTTCACTGCGCAACAGACTGCAATTCAGTGATCGGAGACTGGGGGCAGTGATACCCTATCGTCAAGGACGTCAAATTATACAAATAAAGCTTAAAGAGTGGGACAATGATCAGACAAAAGGCACCTGCAAATTTCCATATCACCATCATCATTGGTAGCAAGTATCAAGTGCTCAACTGCCATACAATTAGGGTATGTTAAAATCCTCAAATTATGGGGAAGGGTGGGACTTCATACACCACTGAATATGTAGAAGATAAGACGCAGACATACTGGGATGAGGTGTTTGCACATTGACTCCAAAAGGCATTCAATCAAGTATTGTGAACAAGTAGAGCGATATCAGCATGACAGCTTTGTTGCGGCTTTCACTGCCATGCATCATAACAAGCTTTCCTCGCCACTTCACTGTAACGGAACACTCCAAGAATATGTCTACAACAAGAACGCCACTGAACACGATTTTGAGCCATATTACATTCGCAACAGATTAGCTGGATATCCGAGGTTAGGGGTGTATTTCATAGCATTATACCTCGTCGTGTGGGATAAATGGAAATTAATCGTGACAGGTTAATTCGTCTCAAACTAAACTAGTGGGAGGAGGGTCACAGTTCCCCGGTGTCAGGTTGAATGGAACAGAACGAATTCGAAGAAACGGGGTGCTAAACTCCATCCAGATTACCAGTGGTGAAAATGCGGGAACAGTAAGCAGCTTAAACAAATCATACTGCACAAACAATGTATAATCATTATGCTTATTTTAAAGGTGTTCGATTCTCTCCGAGAATGCACATGGAAAAAATAAGGCAACTATCATGGGTGGACGCCAGAAAACGGTTAGCAAACAGGGCTCTCACGATAATCGATATTTCGGTTTCCAAGAAAACAATATACGAGCCTGATCCATGCAATATGCCACACAGTCGTAGACTGCGCGGAGGCCAAGATACTGTCAGGCCTAGACAGATGTAAGAAAAAGCAGTAAGAATCCAGCATGTTTCTGCGTATAGTTCAAGACTGGTGGCAAGTCAATTTAACACGGTGTTAGACGCACAGCACAGAAGTAATGCATGATTCCACACCCGCACAGAAGAAGAAGATAGTATAGATCAAACTAAATACGTCTGATATATTATATATAGATATATATATTTTTTATATATACACAAAGAAGTAAACATTCAGGAGATCAGTAAAGCATTAAAGATTATTTATACAACATCAAAATTCGATACTGCGCGTGGGGTAACATACTGTCCGGTTACCTAGACCTAAAGAGTTATATGAGAAAATAGCAGTGAGACTCCAGGGTGTTACTGGAAGCAGCTCAGTACGATGTCACCAGCCTAGTGGTGCACGTGCAATTTGAACGGCATTGTTTAGAGTAAAGTTCAATCTAAATTTGTCTGTAATGTAAACGCAGATGGGATGATGCTACTTTACGTTGACAATTAAGAGATACTAAAGAGCACAGCAAGGTTATTCATACG
>JACCGJ010015275.1:0-38532 GCA_013407085.1 Atriophallophorus winterbourni | reverse complement strand
GAACGAGGTATTGATGATTGAGGAAGTCTCGAGTGAACCTCCGTTGGGTAAAAGCGATCATGTTGTCCTGATTTTTGACTTCGTTTGTTACGCTAACTACCCGGATCAAGACGACATCAGGCTGCGGACGGTTACAAATTACGATACTTTCTACAAGGTTGTTGCCTCCAATAACTTTGGCTTCATGCTAGAAGGTGACTCGGATTCAACTTGGCGCAATTTTGTTACCAAATGGCACCAATTAGTGGAGCTTTCTTCAGTTTCAAGACCGATTCCCCCAAAAAATGCCGGCACACTCATCCGGAGTAGAACCCGTAAATGGATGTGCCGCAGAAATGCCGCCTGGACTGCGTTTAAGTTGTCGCAACTGCCGAAGGATTGGGAGCATTATAGAAAATTACGCAATCATTGCACTGATCTAGTGCGCCAGGATAAATTAGATCACCAAAGTAAAATTACGGCTCGATTCCTGGAAAATAACAAAATGCTCTACAGATTTGTCAACAAAAGGCTGAAGGTGTAGACTGGTATCCCCTCCCTTAGTAGTAGTGCAGGCTCCACGTCTACATCAAAGGAAGCAGCAGCAGTCTTGAGATCTCATTACATGCCCATTTTCCAAACCCCCCCTAATCTTTCCTTTGTTTTTTCCCCATTGCCTCTTAACTCTTACACCATGTTTTCTGCTCACAGAGTCCGAGAAAAAATCATGCGACTTCGATTCAACTCCTCACCGGGTATCGAATGCATAACGCCAAAAGCATTGCGTGCAGTTGCTGATCAACTCAGCGAACCGCTTGCGGTGTATTTTCAACGACTCATGGATAATTCTGAAGTCCCTACTGGTTGGAAGGAAGGTATCATCACTTCAATCTTCAAGGGTGGAAATCGTAGTGATCCCGCCAATTACCGTCCAGTAACTCTCCTCCCAGTGCTGTCAAAGGTGATGGAGGCAATAGTTGCCGACGAAATCATGGCTTTTGCGGACGGCTTCAATATTATCGCTGCAGAACAACATGGATTTCTTAGAGGACACTCATGTACCTCTAACTTACTTTTGGCTTGGGATTACTGGACCAAATCTGCTGATGAAGGTAAAGGAGTCGATGTTATTTACTTAGATTTCTCTAAAGCCTTCGACCGCGTTGACCATGTAATACTGCTGAAGAAGCTGCTGTCAATCGAATACCATCTGTATTGCTTTCCTGGGTAGCTGCATTCCTGCGTTCGAGAACTCTTCGCGTGCGTGTTAAACAGACCCTTTCAGAGCCGTTCCCAATTCAGTGTGGAGTACCTCAGGGTTCCGTTCTTGGCCCGCGTCTATTTTTGTTGTTTATCAATGACATTGGAGGATACGTGAAATCACCGTTTCTCCTATTTGCGGATGATATCAAGATCTGGCGCTCCATAGATTCGTCTGACGATACGTCAAAAAAGCAATCAGATCCAGACTCATTGTATGAATGGTCAACGATCAATCGCTTACCATTCAACATTGAAAAATGTCACGCATTACGTGTTCGCTTTCCTGGCGACCCTGGGTATATTCTAGGTGGCAAGATCCTCACTGTCACAACGCAAGAAAAGGATCTCGGAGTGATCTTGCAACATGATTTGGCTGTTCTGCTCAGTGTGAAAGTGCTTCAACCGTAGCTAATAGAAACGTTGGGCTCTTGAAGCGGGCATTCGGAACCATCGATTCACGTCTCCTCCCGCTTCTTTTTCAGGCGTACGTCAGGCCACACTTAGAATATGCTATTTCTGTCTGGAAACTGTGGTTGAAGCGTGACCAGCACGCGTTGGAACAACCACAGAGACGTTTTACCAAGCTTGTCAAGGGGCTTGGCCTCGCCAGCTACCAAGAACGTCTAACAACACTGAGATTGTTTTCAACGGATTACCGTCAACTCCGAGGCGATCTGATTCTTACGTATCGGATATTGACGGATGAAAATCACCCATGTAGGCGAATGCTAGAATTAGCACTGCCCTCTAGAAATCGTGGTCATCCTCTCAAGCTAGCGCATCGGCACAGTAGACTGGACTGCCGGAGACAATTCTTCGCCATTCGGATTACTCGTGCTTGAAATTCCCTGCCCCATTCTGTCGTTTCTGCCCCATCTCCCACTATTTTTAAGGAACGCATTGACATTCATTTCTATAACGCATTGCACAATTTTTAATCATAATTTTGCTATTATGATCTCTGTGATTAATGGGAAAAGACGTTTATTTTCCCTAAAAACTCAATATCTTTGAAGATATTACGACTCTATATTGACACTATGTCAACATAGATTTGAATTATTTGGCGCGAAAAACATGATTATAATTTGATCATATTCGCCCTTTATTCTGAATGGTCCATCGAGTCCTTTACACGGTTGTAATGTGCTATTTTCCAAGGTCATTTCCTTTTACATTCTCAGCCTATATATATGGATGAGTAAACCATGTTTGTTATTATTGGAAGTGAGCTCCCATACAAACTTCTCTGAAGCTTTGATCTTATCTCTCAATAGTCGGTTGGGCAATATTGTGGAAAGCATATCCGGTGCATTATTAGCTCCATATCAAGAACGTAACAGTGATAATGCACCATTTTTTCTCTCTCCACAGCGTTTACTTCCCACTCAATACGAATTACTTTTCTCCTCTCTGGACTGTGGACATTTTTCCCGACCCAATGTGTTAACTATCCTGTGGTTATTCTATTAAGCTTGTAGCTTTTATTTCCACAATAAACTATTGACTATTGACCCTGTACCCCCAAATCAAAATAATAATTCAATGTGTATTGATTCCATCTCCTTTAGTTTACAAGAAGTTAGCGCAATTTGTCGGCGAAGCAAAGCTTCTTACAAGCCTGATACTGTAGGCTTTGTTCCAGCAATCTTGCAACTAAATACGGATGATATACCTTTAATTTTATTAAACCTGTTTAATCTTTCTGTTAAATCTGGTATATTCCCCCTTGAATGGAAACATTCTGTCATTATACCTCGGTTTAAAACAGGAAATTCGCACATCATCACTAATTATCGCCCAATTAATCACACACCTTTTCTCTCTAGGCTATTCGAAAAGTTGATCAAGAACGCACTAATAGCTTACTTGGGCCCAAACGCTTTCTCTCCATTGCAACATGGCTTTTTAAATCAGAAGTCCTGCATTAACTGTCAGTTAGAATTTTCGGACTATATAACCACCTCCATAGATTAGCTGTATTGATAGTTTTCTTAGACATTACCAAAGCATTTGATAAGGCCCC
This sequence comes from Atriophallophorus winterbourni, assembly GCA_013407085.1. Classification (NCBI taxonomy): domain Eukaryota; kingdom Metazoa; phylum Platyhelminthes; class Trematoda; order Plagiorchiida; family Microphallidae; genus Atriophallophorus; species Atriophallophorus winterbourni. The sequence continues at coordinate 35,264 of JACCGJ010015275.1, read as the reverse complement.
TCATTCTCTTCTTCTTCGAAAATTATCATCACTTGGTATTTCCGGACCCCTATTTAATTGGTTCCGTTCATATCTTTCTGATCGTACCTTCTCAGTTTCCCTTAATGGCATATCGTCTGAAACACAACCTATGCCAAGTGGAGTCATTCAGGGTAGCGTACTAGGTCCTCTCCTTTTCCTTATATATATTAATGATGTGCAAGATTTTGTAAAAAACTCAAAGCTCTTTATCTTTGCGGATGATATTAAACTTGTCTTAGCTTTTCCAGCTATAGAGATATCACAGGCTATAGACTCCCTCAACGATGATCTTTCAACCCTTTCAAGTTGGGGCTCCCAATGGGGGTTAGAATTCTCAGCTCTGAAGACGCAATTCATGGGTATACGCTGCTCAATACCCCCTGCTAGTATCATTCTCAACAATACACCATTCGCACCTTCTAACGAAATCGAAGACTTAGGATTTAGGTATTCTTCATCTCTCAATTTCAACGAACAAGTAAGATTTCTCATAGCAAGAGCTAGACAGAATTTTGGTTTGATCAATCAGAAATTACTCCTTCGTGGAAGTAGACTGAGTCTATATAAAATGAAAGTATTACCGCTTCTTGACTACTGTATTATAGCCTACTCTCACATTGCTAGACGTGACTGTATACTCTTAGAAAGCCTTCAACGTAGAATTAGCAAAATTATGTTAGGCTACTCTAATCCTTCATCTAATAAAGTACGATGCAGTCTACTAGACATTGACTTGCTATGGTTACGTAGAATTTGCCTTAATCTTTTTCTTTCCTTCCAAATCATCACAGAGCACCAAGTTAAGATTAGTTCCACAATGCGCTTCGAAGATTGTAATCGTTATGTACGACGTAACCGAATGAGGCTATTACATATTCCCCTTACACGCACTAAAATTCGACAAAACTTCTTTTTTATTAGGTATGCGCATCTTTGGAATTCTCTTCCACTCCATTTTCGCATGTGCACATCTACAGCTCCATCGCTATGCGAAATTCTCAAAATAAACACTTCTATAGACAATATATTTTGTCACGGTATTCCTGGTTATTGAACCAATTGTAAGTATTTTTTACATTAGCACACGCATAGAACAGTTCACAATGTACAAAATACATTGTATTATTAAGTGTCAGGTTACCTAAGGTCTATGTATGTTGCATCAAAACCTGGGGCTCGTAGTATATGTATCTATACTTATTGTATCTCTATTGTATATGTCTAGGCCTGGGCAACCTGACAGTATCTCAGCCCACATGCAGTCTATGACTGTGCGGCACTTTGCGTGAATCAGGCTTGTGCTTTCACTTCAATAGGCTTATTTCACCCACCTTTTGGTTTAAACATAGTCATCCTTAAATAAATAAAAACTTGTAACATCTAAAACATTAATTTTTATGATTATCTATTTATAACGCTGTTGTAGTGTCAGGTTACCTAAGGTCTAGGCATGTCTCGTCACATTGCTACACATCTTCATCGTAACCGTGCGTATTATAATCATTTTTACCATATGACCATATCCTCAACCGTGATCTGCTTATATTTAACCCATTTATGTATGAAAATATGGTTTACCATAATATATTTACTAAAAAACAAAAAAAGAAAGAAATGCCAAAAATGCAAAAAATACTGTTTTTTTTAATCTTTTTTATCGTTTATAATCGATTTACTATTTCTCTTTGATAACCTTTCACCATGATGGTGAAGAGAATATCATTAATTTTGTTCCAGTGTCTCCGACTCCCAAACCAACTCCGATACGGGCCCTTTCTCCCTCCGCATACGACTGATTCTTCTATATGAACCGAAAGCCCTACTGGCGAACAGTTTTCGTTTTCCCTATTTCCGACAATTCCTTGACTTTCTGGATCGTACAACGGGGCCAAACCTCATGCAATTTAAACCACAATCTCTTCTCATCCCCTCCATTTTCTATTTTTTTCAATTCAACTTTGGTTTTTTATATACTATTCTTCAATCACATCCACGAACATTCCGAAGCAGTCAATTTATATATTTATAAAAGAACTTTCTTTATTTCATAAACTTATTTTTACTGTGACAATTAAATCTTCATGCACACCATTTCTTTTATAAAAATTTTTCTTTTATTTGCTTTCCTTTCAATCTCTGCTCCAGAATCTGTCGGATCTTCTCCATTTGCTCAATTTGATGAAATCTAGATGAATCTTTATTACTGTGTGACATTGCGCGAAAAAATTAACTTTCTTACCATTGTAAATTTACTATCCTTTATTAAACGGAAAAATATTCAAAAATTCCGCTTGATAAGGTCATTTTTACAATTTATTTATTCTGTACACATTGATAACCTGATCATGTTTTGCATGGCTTGGTTTACCAAGAATATAGTATTATTATTATTATTATTATTATGCGGGTCTGGCATCTAACCTTTCGCAGATGAGGCATTTACAAGTACCCGCTTTATTGATGACAGTCCACCAATAGGCCAAAATTTTCTGCGCAGGACGCTAAGGGTATGCTCTGGCCCTGAATGTCCTTCGAGCAAATGAACGTTACGAATCAATAAGTCAGTAACATTATGCTTTTTGGGAATTATTACGAGATGAATGCTTTCAACTGCAAGATCAGAATGCTGCAGTCTTCCACCAACCTTCAACATACCCTGGTCAATGAAAGGGCGTAATTTACTCAACGATGAAAAATTGACTTTGCAGGGTTCACTTAGTACTATGTCTCTAAAGGCATTCCGCTGCGTCAATCGAATACGTCGGATTCGGCATTTTGTAATTCATCAAAACCAAGTTTGCCTAACGATAAGGATCTATCGGAATGATGACCAAACATAACAACAATGTAACGTTTGAAACGGACCAGCCACGCAATGGAGCGTAAAAGTCGTTTCCAACTAGAAAATCGATGAAGAATGTTGTCTATTCCTCGTTATGAATCCTTTGACGTAATGTTACAATTAACACGCTTGAATTCAGCTTGCTCGGTGTGCTGCGGATTAACAATTTCAGGCCACGTATCAATGGTTTGTCTTAGAAAGTCAGGGCCGTTTAACCAAAATGTTAATTGAGACAACTCCATGGCACCCCGTGAGGTCAAATCAGCTGGATTATAACGGGTACCAACATGCCTCCATTGGCATGGTATCGTGTGTTCGTGTATGAACGTCGAGCGATTTGCTACAAACGTTGAGAAGCGACTAGTTCGATTGGTAATATAATACAAAACAGTCATCGAATCAGTCCAAAAGTTGATGTCTTTAACTAGTTCACCAAAAGCGGATTTTAGTATCAAATATATACGTACCGCAAGAACCGCTGCAGACATTTCCAACCTAGAAATGGATACCGTTTTCAGAGGATTCACTCGAGATTTCGAAAACAGGAGACGAACCGGCGACATGACTGAATCACTACATGAAAGTCCATATGCAACGGCGCCATGGCCAGATTCCGAGGCATCGCTGAAGACGTGTAGATTTAAGGCGTCATACCTTCATTTACTTCGCAAATGCGTCGTGGAACACGTAACTCGAATGCATGCTGTTGATCCACTTGTCGCACACTAACTGAAGATCATCACACATTGGTTCGTCCCAACCCAAAGGTTTTCTGCAACAACGTTGTAGCGATTCCTTTCCAGGGAAAATCCAAGGACTCATCAAGCCAAGTGGATCATACAAACCACTGACTACTGACAATAAAGTTCGTTTCGTTGTTGGGCGTTTTGCAAGTTTCAGATCAAACGCAAATTCGTCTGTGGCTGCATCCCATTTAACACCCAGCATTCTTTCCATCGGTAGCTTATCTTGGCTAATGGCTCGTACGTTGGGTGCGCGGTCATCCGCAGGCACATCATCAAGTAACATACGGTCATTGGAAATTTACTTAGTCAAACGAAAACATCCCATTCGTAACAATGATGACAACTGCCTTATCAAGGACTTCGCTTCCTCTTGAGTAGGCACTGATACTAAACAATCATCAACATAAAAATTTTCCGAAACATAATTCCCAATTCGTTCTTCGAATAAATGACCAAAATTCTCGACCGTTTCACGCAGTGCAAACGTAGCGCAAAATGGGGACGACGTTGCCCCAAAGGGATGAACCGTCATCTTTAATTTTTTAATGGAACCCCGCATATCATTATCTTCCCACCAGAGAATTCTAAGTGTGTCTCTATCATAGTTTGGCACTTTGACTTGGAGGAACATCTCTTCTATGTCAGCAGCAGCAGCATATACATGTAATCAAAAGCGCTGCAACACGTCGATCAAATTTGTTGTCAGATTTGGTCCTTGAAATAGTACATCATTCAACGACACACCATTGTGTTTAGCCGCACAATCAAAAACTAATCTCAGCTTTTCCGGTTTCTTAGGATTGAAAACCGGATGGTGAGGCAAATACCAAACAATATTCTCCGTGGCATTATTCAGAACGGGTTTGATATAACCAATCTCCAAATGATGTGCCATAACCTTGCTGTAACGCTCGAACAAAACACTATCGCGTTCGAATCGACGCCGCAAGTAGATTAAGCGCCTTTCCACTGACAAATAATTTGTGGTCTGTTTGCTTCTATCAGGCTTCCAAGGTAGCGGTACCCGAAAATGACCGTCGATAACTTTTTATCCTCTAACGAGCGACAATGCATCTTCGTCATCGCGCGATCGTTCATTTCCTTCAACGGATATGTCTGCAAATTCTGCGTTGTACAGACGGTTGTCACATTAATCAATGGACCCTTGCTCCAAAGAGGAATTCAAACACAAGATATCCTTTGGAGTTTGGCATGCCGGCCCTTGCAGAATCCACCCCAACAGCGTTTTGGTTGCAAATGGACGGCGCCTGCCTCCTAAGCGCTGTTCCAACGCCCAATGTGCTTCAGGGACATCACAGCCTATGAGCACAGTCACAGGCTGATCACTAACATCAAGGAAGTCAACGTCTTTCAAGTATGCAGGCCGTTCACTCAAGGCTGTCATTGGACATTGTGATACACGCGGCAACTTTTCTACTGTGTAAGCCTCAGGGACGTGGATTACTTGACTGCCATCAAACGAGTGTATTTTAAATTTCAAACGAGAACAAGTAAGTTTACGCTGATGACCCAAAGTGGTCAATGAAACTTGCGCAGGACTTTTAGGCATCCTGTTCTGTTCAACGAAGTCATTAAGAATCAAAGTGGTATCAGAACCACTATCCAAGAAGGCAACTGCATTTATAAGCCCATTTGGAGTCTCGATCTTGATGGGTACAGAACCTAAGAACACTTTGCACTGAATGCCGCATGACTGCAGTGAATATTCGTGGACGGTTTCTCTGCAGCGTGGTTGTAGTGTAGAAGTGTGTGGTGTCGTTTACCGCAATTTTCGGCAGTGCACCACGGCTTGTATTTACATGACACAGCGCCATGTGACGGTCGCAGACATAAGAAACAAACAGAGTTGCGCCTGGCGATTTCCCAGCGCGACTTGACATCCGATTCAATAAATTTCGGACAATTTTGTAACTCATGAGATGCCTGGCAAATGCAACATTTCATGCTAGGCCTTACATCACTTGTGGTGACAAAAACATTTCTTTTCTCAGTGGTTTGGAAACCACTCCTCGCATTTGGGTATGCACGAGGTGATTGATGATGCGTGTTTGAGCTAGTTGTTTCAAGCAGCTGCCCAAACCTGCTCCTTGCGATACGTGCACGCCGTGACACAAATTGTGTCAGGTGCTCAAATGTGACTCCATGGCCATCCATGCTGAGTTGATCCGCCGCATCAGCCCACTGATGCTGTAAGGCGACAGGTAGACACTTAACAACGCCTTCCAAGGTGGTTACAGAATTCAAATCTGCTTCACAACCCATTTGCTTCAAAGCAATTTGGCAGTTTTCCATCCTCAAGGCGAGGTTTGACAGACTATCGGAAGTGTTTCTTACCCGTGTTGCTTCACTCAACATCTCGTTCAATAACGAGCGTGCAACATCACGCAAGCGTCAATCGCATTTCGAGCTTTACCTCGGCAATTATATGTGAGATACAAAAGAAGCTGACCAGAATTAGTAGTTTTTGATTCCACATGGCATTGCCTTATAAATGTCCAGTAGTCCACTGGATTACCATCAAATGATAATAATTCAACCTTTGGAAGTTAAGCAGAATCGTTCACGATTCTCTGTGGCGCTTTGCCTACTTCCGATTCAAGTTAACGATCAGCGACAGGAAAATTAGCCACCGGATTGTCGTTGGATCGGCATAACCGAGCTATCATTTCCTTCATTACTACTAAATCCTGCTGTAAATCCTGCATAGCCTGTTCCGGTTTAGTTTCTAAATTACAACTACCTAAATGCGACAAGCAAGAGCTATGTGAGGCAGAACCAGCAGTGTCATTAAATTCACTATCAATATGTTTCGCAGTAGGGATCAACCGTTTCGATTTTTTAGGCATTATCAATTATTGCAAAAACGAAGAAAAAAAAAGAAAAACAGGCGACGTCACCGAGTTTGAAACAAAATAGAATTGCGGCACGAAGATCCAAGTTGATCCTTGTTCAAATAGGCAGACGATCCAAATTGACCGTTCCAAATGAGCAATTCAATGTTCTGTTTCTCCAAATAGAACAATCCGAGTTGAGAACTGCAACGACTAAAGTCGCTGTTTAACGCGTAGTCCACCCGTTTCTTAGTTCGACAATTCAAAACCACAATGATTCGAGTTTTCTACGGTTCTATCGACAATAATAGTAGACAACAACAATAGACAAACCTCAACTGTACCTGGTTGTACAAATTATGTGAGCCAAAAATGCTCAAAGTTTCCAAATGACAACAATAAATTCAGCCAATGCTGACCAGATAGACTGCCAAATGATAAATGTAAAGGAATAAAATTACCAATACAACAATCGTCTCTGTTTTCTCCAAATACCACAAGCGAAGTATGTAGAATTTTAATGGCAGCCAAGCAATATAAATTTCTTCAGTAAAACAAAACGGGGTATACAAGTGCATAAGGAAAATGTGTACACAAAAACAATGTAAGATTAAATTGTTGAGAATTAAGAAGAATCCAATTGTTCAAACAGAAAATAAGAAGGAATTTTACACAAAATTTCGTCATTTACAGTCACTGAGTCCTTTTGGAGCTTCATAAGTGAGACTTTCAATCACGCGCTCTTCATTTGTCAGTATAAGCTCCAAGATAGACGGCGTATCAGTACCACAAAATCAGGTATTGTTGAAAATATGGTTGTAGAGTGAAGTTTCTTCTAGCAACTGTTGAAATAAAGCATTTAAGGAATTTTCTGGATGAACTGAATTTCCCTTAAAGTTCGGCAGATTAAAGTCTCCGATCAGTAGAAGACTGCCGCGGTATCTGGTAGCCGCTGAGCGTATATTTGCAAGTAATGCTGAATTGTAGGCTTCGTCGTCTAAAGGCGAACGGTAAATCATACCACTATGCATTTTCCCTTGCTGTTACATTGAGCGAACACCATAATGTGTCTTGCAGTTGTAAATCGTCATCAGTGATCTCTTGGCAGAGCAGTCCCCGAATGTGATAAAACGCAACACCACCTCTTCGAGTCAGGAGATCGCGACGAATTAGAGACATACCTTGAATGGCAACTTCATTGTTTATTAAAGTTGGATGAAACCATGTTTCAGTTACAGCAATCACGTCTGGCGAGTGTGCGGTAGTTAGTTCAGTCAATTCGTGTAGTTTGTTTGTCAAGCATTGGGCATTCGTAGACAAAAATTTGACAGTTGATGTTGACAGCAAAGACGGTTCATTTGAGCAGGTAATTTTAGTACGTGTCAAAGATGGTTGGTTAATTACATCACCGAGTAATGACGGTGTGTAAACCGAAGTTATCGGTCCGGCTTCTTTGGATGGTAAAACATGTGTGCGTCTCATTGGTCACCGACGGCTTGAATCGACAATTAGTTTTCGGTGTGAATTGCTCAGTCCGACTCGATTTGAGCCGGACCTACGACGTTTTTTGATGCATTGATTTCCTCCATTTGGATGGAAACGCTGCTATCCGCTATCTATAAACAGGAGAGTGTTTAACTTGGTTTGGGTGGGCTAAGTCTAACATCCTTGGGTGGTGTTCGTTTCCCTTTTGTCCACTCCGACCTTACTATTTCAAACAGAGCGCTGGTCAAGAACGTAATCTTCAGAGGTTTCGGTCTACCCCCCACATATTTTGGCTAAAAAGGAACTCGAAAAGTGTGCAAAACAACGGCATTAGAAATATCGAGAGAACACGCAATGTAGCGCCATTGTTTGACGTTTGTTCCCTGGCTTTCAAGCTGCCATTCCTTTCCCACCATGGTACATCGGGATATATGCGGCAGTTTGAGTCGGAATCTTACTTGATTAGGTATGCAGTCAGCAATACGTTCTCGATATCAGGCTCGCATTTTAGTGTTACCTTGAGCAAGTGAGATTGACCAATATGAGGTGAAGTTGCATGGCGGGTTAGACGAGTCACTTTTTCTGCGTTTACATGTTCAATTTTCATTAGGTGACAAAGTTCAGACCATTTCTCAATATCGTGTTTCTGTTTGCCATCAAACAGGCTTTCTTGGGACTCGCTAAAATTCGTACATATGACGTTCAGCGTGTATGGGGTGTTCTTTTTTCGTATCGGAAAGTCAGGTGTTTTAAAATTAAAAACCTTTGTGGCTTGACTTTGTGAGTCGGGTACCGCAGTTTTGGAGTGTACAGATGAGGTGGACCGTAACAGCATATCTCTGTAAGAATTTCCTACTTCTGTGGTCGTTTAAGCTGATTCCAAAACGGGAATAACCCTGCTTTTTAGCTTTTTTGGCACACGAATAGCCTTAGTCTTAGATTCCTTCAATGGGGGTTCCAAAATCGATGTATTGGTATGATGGTTTACATCAGTGATCACTTGCGTACTCACATGATCAACCATCATTTCTTTCACACGTCGAAGGACCAACTCTAAACCGGCCATTCTATTTTCTAATTTTGTTTCAAAAGTATCGGCTTTGTGCAAAGATGTAGCTCTGCAACGAATACAGACATAGCATGCATCTGGAACCATTTATAAATGAATTAATAAATTTTATTCTTGGAAATCCAAGGCATTTTAAACATGATCAATAATTTCTAATAGCTTTGTACAATCAGATTATAGTTTGTACATTTGCAAAAACAATTTGTTCAAGGTCATTTGTTTCAGCGGATTTCAACGTTCAATAAATTGTAACAAAGCGTCATTTATTATGTATCTTTTGCATTTTGCGCCGATTTTATCGTTTGCTTTCATATTGCACAACACGTAGAAAAGGATGTCAAACTATTTCTACGTTCCTATTGTGAATAAGAATGATAATGTTGGTTGTTCTATTTTATATTATATTGATTCTCAATCCCTTAGTTTTGTCGGACTCTACCCCGCGCTCGTCGGAGTTCGTTTACCCTTTGGCTGCCGCTAGCTGCCGCTCGGCAGCCATCGCCTTCCAGCCATCCGGCTGCGCATCCAGACAAGGACCTGTGAACAATCATGCAGCGACCCAGCTGCGCATCAACCACAGGACTTGTCTACGACATTCTATTGTACCGCGTGCATCATCTCATATACCTTTGTATTCCGGAGTTCTCATTTGGTGTGTGCTATCACTGTGCTTGTGGCAAACTGCAACGTTACCTCAATCGCTACAAAATATAAAGGTAACGGTATTCAAAGTTGTTTTCAGGTAATCGGTACGTGATCTGATTGATTTTGAGAAAGTACGTTGTATCTTTTCTAAAACTATGCTATCGGTTTTATTTATATTAGTATATATTATGTTACAATAGTCGAAGATAGGAATGGTGAATGATTTATACATTTCTAGTTTTCAATGAGGCTGAATTATAGATCTGTGTATAGTATTTATACTTTGTAATAAGATGGCGTATCTGTTCGTTGTAAGTGAGTGATGAAGAATATCGAAATCCTAAATCACGCGTGCTGTCAATCATTTGAATTGCGTTATTGTTTAGAGGGATTAAGTTGTTTGTATCGTGCATCTTATAGGCATAAAATAAGATTTTGCTGTTGAGAACGTTAGATCATTATTTTTTGCCCAATCTGCAAGTGCAGCTAAATCATTGTTTAGTCGAGATATATAAGTTTGCGCTTGATTATCTGGGAAAGTGATGACAACTTTCATGTCATCAGCGAATAAGAACAGTTTGCTATGTGAAATGACGTTATGTATGTCATTTATATATATAAGAAATAGTAAGGATCCTAATGCGCTACCTTGAATCACCCCACTGGGTATAGGTAGGCTGCGTGATCTACGGCCATTAACTTCAACAGAGTAAGTGCGATCAGTAAGAAAATAAGTTAACCAGGAAAAAAGATTACCACCGATGCCAGATGATTAAAGTTTCGATAATAATATCTTATGAGGAACAGTATCAAATGCTTTAGTTATGTCTAGGAAGACAACTACAACTGCCGAATCGATGTAGTAATATAGTCAAGGTATTCAAGCTGACATGTTATGCATGATCTTTTATTTAGGAAGCCATGTTGAGCTTTAGAGAAGTAACTTGGAGATAAGTGATTTAAGATAGCTATTTTTTAAATCATTTTTTCAAGTAATCTAGATAGTATTGCTGTGTGGTTAATTGGGCGATAATTTGATACCGTGTGCTTCGAGCCAGATCTATGTCTGGGTGTAACTAAAGAGTGTTTCCATCCTAAAGAGAAGATTCCAGATTCCAGAAGTGTTAAATAAGTTCAGTAGAAAAAAGTTTGAAATCGTCACCACCCATTCTGCAAATGGCGGGTGGAATGCCTGTTATGTCTGGCTTGAGATTGAACGTAGTTTGCTTGCAGACTTCATTAACGTCATTCAGATTTATGCATATAGTGTTTAATACACTAGGTGACCGAAATGTTCTAGTTATATCTTTATAGATGGAAGTATTGTAAGTAGTATTAAAATATTTAAGAAATTCTTCACAGATTGTAATAGGGTCTGTAATTCTTATTTCGGCCGAATTATAAGTTCGATCCTGAATAATAAAATCTACTTTGCGTGATTTAAATAAAGTGCTAAGTGATTTCAGTTTATCACAACTGTTCAGTGCTCTATTTTCCGATGCAATCAATGTGTGGTCTAGAATGAGTTTGTGGTCACTCAATAGTCCATAGGAACGTAAACGAGCATAGATGTCGTTATTGTTAATTGCTACTGTAGACCACTCTTTTATTTTCTTCTCCATTTTCTCGAGCCTAGTTTGTTTTATGCGTTTTTTACGAACTGCTAGCTTTATCGATTAAACCTATAATTTTCGAATGGAATGTCGAGGATATAGTTGGAAAATCATGTGAAAGAAAGAACTGAGACCAATCTTCAATCGTTATAAGTGTTGAGAGTAAGTTCCAATCGATGAAACGGTGAAGAGTCTTGACCTCATTGGTAGCTTTGCAAGTGCATGATAGATGGAAGGATAATATTTTGTGGTCCCCATTAAAGGGGGAAGGCAATATTAGTAAGTTGTTTTGATCAATATTTAAAGTAAAGACTAAGTTAAGAATGTTGCTCTTTCTAGTTGGTCTATCAATAAATTGTTTGTAAACTAGTAAGTCAAGCGTTTTCATAAAATTTGTATGAGAGCTAACTTTACTTCGCATGTGCCAGTTTAAATTAGGCATGTTAAAATCACCGGCTATAAGTTTATGGCGTGCATGATGTAAAGACGTTTCGATGAAAGCTTGAGTTAATGTATTCAGATTAGATGAAGTTGAGCCTGGTGGGTAATAGATGCAGCCTATTAAAAGATCTAGTATAAATAGTACTATCCATAGTGAATCTTCAAGTTCTGTTAAATTCGAAGATGTTATGCAATTAGCTTTAAATCTTGAATGCACATAAATAAGGCAACCACCACCTCGTTTCAGAGTGCGGTTTCTCCTAAATACCTGGTAGTTAAGTATCATGAGTTTAGAGTCAGAGTGATCATCACGAGTCCAGGATTCAGTTATAAGAATAATATCAATAGGTTTAGAAGATAGAAAAGATTTTAGTATATGGATTTTATGTATAATTGATTTAGCATTTATGACCAGAAAACGAACAATACACAGGTCGGAAGTTAAATGATTTGGGGTGAGAGCGTTAGAGAGTTTACTATGCTTAAAATTCAATTTATGTATTTTTGAAAAAAAGTGGTATTAGTGTTAAAGTATGGTTCATAATTGGAGCGAGAAACATAAGGATTATAAAATAAAGTTTGGGGAATATAATTATTATAAGAGGGATACTGTGTAATAGTAGATGAATTATAATAAGGTTGAATATTACAAAAAGATGTTGGAGGAGGTGATGAATGGTGATAGTGTTGCTTATATGATAGGGCGTTATTCATTAAGAAACGAAATGTGTCAATACGTTTGTTGACACTTGGTGAACCTCTTATATAATAGGTTGTCTGCATACGTTGTCGGCGAGGTGGTCTGATTAGTGCCTCTCTGAAAGTAGGAGGGTTTGGTAAGAGGGGTCGTGTTTGTCTTAGTTTAGGTAAACGCGGCGGGCGTAGATGCAGATGTCGAGTTACACTCACACCTTGATTATCAGGTGCGGATGTCGAACTTTGGGAACTATTAGAGTTAATTTCAATTACAGGATCACATTGCATTCGTTCATTGGTATCTGAGGTATTCTTACTAATAGTGGAGCTGATAACTTTGCGTTTTTTATAGTTACATTTTCGTTGCATGGGTGTTAAGTCCGGTTTTAGGACCACACCCGAGAACCTAGGTATACTTTTCAAAAGGTTTATATTATCAAGTAAATACAATGCAAAACTCTTATCTGAGAGTTTTAATAAAATGTTAGTCCGTTGTTTAATTGTGTTTTTACGAAGTCGAACTACAGTGAAACATTCAATGGGGATGCCATATGTCGAAAATATACATTTTTTAAATCATTTGAACGGTAATTATCTGCAACAATAAAGTTGATAACATTTTTCGAGCGAGCTTCTCTTTGATATATTTCAGTGCTCATTGTTTCTATACATTTATTTGCTTGAATCAATATATCGTGGTCAATACCAATATTAGAGTTCATGAGAGGTAAGAGCGGTTTTAGAGAACTATTGTTGGATTTGCATATTGCTAGTTCGTTTCTAAGTGCTGACAACTCTGATTCTAATTTTTTAGTTTATTCAGAATAATTGAAGTGTCACTGTCTAATCTGACAGTACAATTACTAGGATTAGATAATTTACGTAGCTTAATTCGAGAAGATAATAGGGTTTTCGAGTGCATGCTTTCACCGTAAATATTAAATGGATTCAACAGATATTATTTCAATGAAATTGAGTTAAAATATGTAACGAAAATACGTTGAATTTAAGAAAAGCAAGTGTAATCAAAGAATTGGGATCACGTACCAAATTCGAGCAGCAGCTATCGAGTCAGGGGCTGAAGTACGGTCGAATTTACCATAGATTTTACCCGTGCACAGAAAACACGTTATTACTTTACGCGCCATGGGACTCACCGGTTGTTCGCATGCTTTGCACGTAACTCCGGGACAATTCTGCGTGTCGAGATTCATCCTATCAGCTGGGACGGCTTTGACCATTGTTGCGTTCAACGGATCCAAGCGCTTGGCAATGAGGTCAAGTTGGTTCGATGTCGCTGTCACAGTTTGATCGATCGATTTTTTAGTCCGTATGTTGGTTCTCGTGATGCGGTGAAACATATTAGTAGCCTGAATTGGGTTGTTCGGCTGTGTGACGGGTTTTTGTTCGACGGGTCGAGGTGGCTGTTTTGGAACACGTGATTTCGTCATGTATCAAATAATCCAATATAACTCGTTAACTACACAAGGTAGAACACAGTAACAAGTATCAAGATGCGTAGCTCGACGCGATCTTTGCAATAAAAGCAAAAACAGTAGAATAGTTAGCGATTGAAAAAACGTTTGTGCGCGTGAGCAAATTGTGCAATTTACGGCGATATGATAACTTTGCTGCTAATCCGTTGACAAGAGCAAAACAAATAAATTCCGATAGTTATGATCGAAAGTAGCGCAGAATTCTTGGAATGAGAGAAATCCAAGCAGATTCGGCGAAGATATGAGCAGAAGTGTCAGAGCAACAAAAATGCGACTGCACAGTATATCAGTCGTTTCCAAACACCCGGAAGTAGATTGTGAATAAATGTATGTATCAGCAAAGTGTTTACTGATTGCAATACTTTTTATATTTGCGAACGATCGAAAAATAGCCGGATGCATAACGTCGGGTCCGGCTGACCTATTTTCAACTAACTGCACTAGAACTGCAATGAATATTTCCTGGTTAAAATCAACAGAGCAAAAAAGAGGTGCGTTGCACTCGTTTGTATCTAAATGGTTACCTGCAGAACGCCAATGAACACTGCAGAATAATGTATGCAGAGCATCGGTTTTTTCAATGTGCTCAAAGCCGTGTTGCCATCATCCGGCTCTAACGTACATATCTCTTCTTTCAAATATCGTTTGGACTGAACATAGCACTAAAAACCTTCGAAATTAATGTGTACTTTGTTGTCAAGTCTGGATTAAAAGTCTCTTTTTGCTTTCCTCTGCAGCGCAACAGCTGAATTTCTGGACTGTATATAACCATGGTCTAGTTTTGTGAGTTTAAAAGAATTTAAAAGCATTCAATATACGGTCACGCTATCTAATAACCCTACGAATGGAAGTGCTCTACCCGGTACGTTTCCTCACGTTCTTTCTGGTTGTAGGGAGCAATACATTTCTATAGTTGTAAATGGTGCACTCTCATTATATTTCACGTGATTTCTAGACTAGTTTCCAATTCCTCTGGTAACCCATTCAGCTGCATCACCTTAGTTTGTATTCGGACGATGTCCAAGCAACCACGGTTGTGAGACATTCTCACTTGGTGTCTTTGTTTTACTAAAGCCCATCAAAAATTCAAGTTATCGTTGCTGTATCAGTATTATTATCACAAAGCGATATTCGACCAATTACAAACGAGTGCTCAGATTCTCCAGGAGGTTTGCTTCATAACAACCACTAGCATAATTTTTGTTTCTTAAAGAGCACAGGCGTGGGTTCATGTGAATGAAAGATGGCATGGGTCTGATCACCGAACCTTGTGAGATTTTATGTTCCAAACCGTGCCCAGATTTGTTTGATGGTGGGCGGTTGAGTGCACTGCATTTAGATATCGAGTATACAGCTGGCCCATGAAAGCTGTAAAGAAGCACTCAATACTGCCAAAAAGTTTACTTCCTTTTGTCCATTTGAATGCTTGTACTATCTTGACGCCCAAAGATTATATGGATTGTATTTAGGGAGCACCTCGTTTTAACCGATGCTAGAATAAGAAAATACAGTTTCTCCTCGCAAGCACGGTAGGAGATCTGCTTCAGGATAAAAGTTTTGCTTGGAGACTGTTTTGAACGTTTCTCAACTCGACTGGGGGTAAAGATGTCTTTTATTCGAACACTAATAAACCACTTCAAGATCCTTAATTCATCAATGGAAATCGGGAATAGAAGAGGACCGAGTAATGAACATTGTGGGACCCTAATGTTAAGACAACGTGGTTAGCCAAATCGTGAATTTTCTACCTATTAGGAATGCTCTTATCCAAGTGATTATACATCCACCTTATGTATTTTGTTGATAGCTGGATCTCTAGGGGGAATTGTCTCACAGAATAGAAAGCCTAGCCTGAAACCAGGTAGAGAGCTTCCACTGGCTTTCGTTTGTCAAGCACTTTTATTGGCAGTATTGAGAAAACGCAGAATGTTAGTCAAGCAAGATCTACCCTTAAGGACGCCATGTTGAGTTACACTCAGTAGAAAATTTCGACAAAGATGTAGATAGAGTTTACCACGCAATAACCTTTCCAATATTTGTGTGGTATTGACAGTCAGGCAAACACGTTTATAGTTACCAAGAGATTCTTAGCAGCCACTCATTTCTATTTATACTACTATGGCTCACTTCAACTCGGAAGGAACCACTCCAAGATGCAATATGGAATTAGGGAGTTTGCACAATGGTTCGGTCAGCACTCGGGCGAGTTACTCTAGCATAATTAAGTGGATATCGTTCGATGCCTAGGTTGTGTTGACGCGAACATGGTTTGCAGCGTCATACACAATAGTTCCATTAAATGATATCTTATCTTGTTCATATGGCATTGGGTGGTGGGTTGAGTATCTGGAACGATGAATTTGAAAGAATATCACACCATTAAACGCTATAGAAAAACCTTGACAATGCAGTCGCCTTAAACATGTAATATCGGTTACTTTTCCGTCCTATAGTTTCAAATATACAATGCTCCCCTAGTTTGTCCTTTTGATTGTGCATGGTTATAACATCTTTCGGAATAGATTTAGAATTCTCATCTTAAGATAAATCTAATAACTAACTAATAACTTAGTACAATCGGTCCGAGTAGTATTGTAGCGGGTTTAGGATTCAGAATAGTGATAAAGCCTAGAAAGCAGCCATAAACGATCAATTTTTCGGGTAGACCCATGAACTTGAAATTTATACCAAGGTGTCATTCGGTCTCTTCTTACTCGCTGCGGCAAAGATTGCATGTCTTGCATTTCTTTTTGATACCTAGAAATTTAATCCCAGGTTTCGCTTACTTCCGAATTGTTGGAAAATTCAAAAATAAATTCTGAAGCCTGAGAGAAACCTCCAGTCGATGCACCTTAAAATTCTCCTAAGACGAGCGAGAGGTTAGTGTAAACGGTGTACCGGTGTGAAGCTTATCAATACCTGATCGCTTTTGTCGATCGGTCGAAGGTATTTCGTATACCTAATTGCTTCTAAAAATACGAAAATACTAATTCAAGTGTGGATGGCGTGCATCCATGAAGAAACCTGGTAGGATCGCTTACACGCTGGTGCAACGCATGATTATACAGCAATTTCAGAACATTTTCAGATCTCTCGGTGACTATGACTATAGGAACGGACCAGTCTATATTTAAGAGGTTGAAACCACCTGATCTTTTTAGGCTGGAAGCTGAGTGAAAGAAACCATAAAGTGTCTCAATCACTCGTGTAACTTCGTGCTGGCCTCACTGGGTGTGACGTAGTTACAGGCAATTGCGAAAGATGACATGGGACAATTCAGATTACTCGTAACCGCTTTGACGTTTTTACAGGCTATCTTTATTATAAATGAACAAACCTTAGTCCAGAAATAGTCCAACGTCGCCTGGTCTCTCGCATCTAATGACCAGGCAATGTTCGCTGATGTTTATTGGCCAATTATCAAGCTTAGAAAGCTTGGTCTCAGAAAGCGCTATAACACTCGGATGGATCTCAGCAACACGAAAGAAAAGGTCAGCACAATTACTCATGATGCTGCAGCCACTTAGTATCAGAGGGCGATAGTCGACCAAGTCAAAACGATTCTTATATAAGGAGCACAGGCCAATGTGCCTTTAGAATGAACGACAGAAGAAGAAAAATATATTTATTTGTTTGAACAAATTTTCAACAATTATTAATTTAGCCACAAATTTTCAGAATACAATAAACAAAGGGAAAACAAAATTTAAAGTTTTATTGCAAACTTTTGATTGTTAGTCAAATTTTCAAATTCCAAACAGCTTTAAATTATTCTACTAGCGACATCAATCGTTGTGATGGTAATCTACAAAATTGTAGTCTGCAAGATTATTTTTTCCTGCCATTTCTCTATTCATTTGAAATTTCTCTGACCGGAACATCGAAATTTCCATTTTCCAAAATATAAAACTTGCTTAGCATTCGAATACTGCGGACGTAGAATATCTATGTTCGATAGAGAATCATGTAGAAAATTTAACAATAAAAAGGTACTTGATGATGGAAAAAAGAAACGTGTGGAAAAACGTATTTTAAGCACGGATGATTAAAAGGCCGCGATAAAGCAGGGTTTGCGTCTTCCAAATTTATCTGTATCAGTTATAGTATCGGCGTTAGTATAACATGGCGATAGTCGACCAAGTCAAAACGAGTACAGATATTTTTTCAGTGGTGTTATTAAAAACATATTCTACGACAAGGATTGTTTCGTAGAAAGCACCGTCGTGTGCACTTGCGAATGTGAGATAGGAAAGGTTTGAGCGCATAAATCTGAAGGAGTTTTTGCAGGTTTCGTGTTCAACCTATTAAAACAGAAGAAAGAAGGCAGTTTATTTTCAAAGAAGACTGAAAAATTTCACAATAAAAGCTTGTTTGTTGTTTCAAAGAGATGAAAAAATATTTTTGTTTTTTTGTTAGATTTATTTTGTAAATCATAAATCCAGACACAGATCGATTGATAAGAAACAACATCACCTTGCTGTTATATCCGCGATGAGCTACTACCTCTGAATATCTAAATTATTTGTATCAATAACACGAACGAAATACTCAATGTTTACAAAGTTGCGTGCGATATGCTTTAAATTTGCTGAAGGTAGAGGCTAGATAATGTTTGGCTATATGTTTTCGTGACCTGGGTAATATATATGTGTATGTGTTATAAAGCATTTTCGCAATACGTGTTATTGTTGATAAGCAAAGTTGTTTATTCTAACAATCGCTACGAATGTGGCGCATGTAGATGTTACCTCCTTGTCGAAACAGCCACAAATTTTTCTTAGGAGGAATAATGTTTGAAAAAATTGTCTCTGAAATCTTATGGAATCACCGAAACCGCGTTCGATCGAAAAATATAGATTACCTCGGCAAACCGTGGATATGAAACAAGCCAGCAGAAATAAATGAAAAATCTATACCAAAATGGCCTTGTTATTAACAGTTACAACACTTTATCCGGGAATAATAATGATGAATCTACTATATTACGATTGTCGTGGTTTTTATTTGATTGAAAGTTCAACATCGAGGCCATGTTTTTCACCTTGTTGTTGAAAGTTCCGTGTAAATTTACAATAAATCTACAAAAATTTACAAATATACCGTTGCCGACAGGTGAACACACGAGTACAAAAAATGGACTAAAATATCTGCGCGTGTGAGGCAATGTTGATACCATAAATCTCCGGAATCCAAGCTACACATTTTGAAGCCATTTTCATAAATTGCCGATATCGATGTTTCTCGTGATTCGATTTTTATAGACAAATACAGAATGCCTATACCCAACAATTTCAAAGGCAATGGCCCGAGTATTTCAAGATCAATTTACTACTGGAAGAAAGGTCAATTACTAAGAAGTACAATCAGAATTATCCCAAGGTTAATCATCCGACAGACGTTTCATCGGGTTTACTCGAATGCTTTACCTTGCTAGCACGCAGGGAACTTTTTATATCACCAATTGGATAGCGATTTCCTTAACGTTAGTCAATAGGTTCCGCAAGTGAACGGGAAAAACGGTCGGCTCCGCGCATGGAATCGGAAAACAACGTAAACATTCGACAAAAAACACGGTAATTTTGAGGTTTGATTTTTTTCTAGACAATACTTGGGAGTATGCTATGCTGGTTAACATCTAATTGCCTTGTGAAGCTTAACATGCTTTGGATCCTATTCCAGTGGTCAACCACACTGTTACAAAATAAATTTGGTTTTCCTAAAAAGACTGAGTTTCATTTATGACAATAAAAGCTTTAACAATACTTCATTCCCTAGTAACAACAGAGTATTGATCATATAATGCATCTCAATTATTGATGTCCTTTGAAGTAGTACCTGCTAGGGTTGTCGTCACTGCATTTTGTTGCTCTGGGAATGTTTACAACCAATTTTGCTACTGCAATTGGCATCCCAAAAATGTCGTTCATAGAAACATATATTGTTTCTGCTATTGTATTGTTTATTGAGGTGTTGCGTTCCATGCCGCGTGAACGATTCAATAAAGCGAGAAAGTAATATATTCTTTAATTTAATTTTTATTGATGATGTTTGTAGTTGATGCATACGAGCAATTCGAAGATGAGCGTGGCAAACTTCCAAACACGCATTTGAACTAGCTGCGTCATCGAGAATTGACAGAGATTGCACTATAGATAATTTATAAATCAATATTTATAGCTGATGTTTAATGCGAGAACCGTTTTAGGTACATACGTTACGATATCCGTTTATTCAGTCGAAATGCTAGTTCATTTAAAGGTTGTGCAAAGCCGCCAATCCATTTAGCCAAAAGCGGGCCCACAGCGCATTGCAGATATTACAAATGTCGACCGAGAGGGAAAAAATTTCCTGACATCTCAAAACATGCCATTATCGTTGTAAAACTCACCGAAATTGCTCATATTCCGGAGCAGTTCCTACGTCCACTTTCTTTGTCCATAATCAACAGTTCACGTCCATGACCATGACTTCACTGTTCATCACAAAACGTCAACAAAGTTCATCCACACGCAGATAATGAAGTCGAATATAAGTCATTGAAAATTAAACATTTATGCAGACAATGCTTTTAGAATACCCGTGTTACAGTCTCACTGCAATTATAAATAGCGATTACAACTATTATTAAAGCCGAGCATTATATCACAAAGAGTGAGTGAAGAATTTCAGATTATGCTGCAGCGCGGTTCTCTGAAAAATGGCGACGTTCGTAAGATGTTGTCACTGTAACGTCTAAAATTGTCAAATATTACAGGATCGTGCTGAAAATCATTTGAAGGCACTGAAGATGTACATGGATCAATTTTACCAGCAGCAGCATAAAATAAACCGTGAAAACATTATCACTCGGAATCAATCTTACTGGTCGTTCACAAGCTCGCGAATTTAAAAGAATAACCTGATCATGTATTGTAAGCCTTGTTTAACCAAGAATATATTATTATAAAAATAATATAAGGAGATGTTACTTTTTTAGCTTGACCGCCAAAATGCCTCCCAAATATGGGTCACATCATCAGCATTACCAGCTAGCTGTTGGTTGAAAAACCACATCACACTTACAGGCCCATTGGAAGGCATCCATTACTTCAACCTTGATTGTGCATATTCAAAGTGGTCGAACTGGTACAAGAAAGTTGGTGAAGTACAGATTAAACAGTGAACGAGTCGGTATACTGATATGGCCATTTCATGCCAATCAACACGGACCAATATACGAAAACACCTCAAGTAACATCACGGAATGAATCACCTAAATCCCACCTCTTCTACAAGCCAAAGGAGGCAACCGATCTGTCGTTTATTTGTTGATAAACGAAACCCGGCTGTTATTCATTCATCCCATGTGCCCAATTTTCATTCATTCAACAATCAATATCGATCGCAGTGGCGTAATGCGAGGATCACTCACGTTACTATTCATATTCATTAAAAACACGAGTTCAATTACCGTTGTGCTTCTTATTAGCAGCTAATTAAAGTTATAGTAATTATATTTTTGGTAATATGGCTGAATAACGTAATAAAGTTAGGCCTCACTATAGCCATGTTACGGAGCAGCAGCTTTTCAGTCTTCCTATAGAAAAAGTCTGTGGGAATTCGAGAAATTTCATTTTCGATTCTCTGAGCCGACAAAGAGCTTGGTCATTCAATTAAATCTGGCAGGAAACATGATTCCTGTGAACTTGGTATATTTTACTCCCGGCTCCATGCTATCTGCCAGGGTAGAGAGTAAGCGGTTTCTATTTAAATTTAAACATCTAACGTATCCTCCCAACTAGTTACAACTTCTACGGATTTTTTATATTCGGCACAATCTGACCCAAGACATTCAGAATACATCTAGCAGTAGAAGTGCAGCAAGTTTATTAAATTATTAATACTGATTAAGAAGATCAGTGGCATCAAGATTGAGCCCAAGAGAACCCCATTTGTCATAAGGGTACACAATGATTACGCTTCACCCTGACGTTAATATACGGGACGTTAAGTAATGTGTACATATAACACATTAGTCGCTCTGACAATTGCACGGCTGATAGTTCTCGAACCAGTAGCCCGTGGGTAAATGATTCACTAGAGTTTCGAAATTTAGGAAAGTGGAATTTCTTTTTTATACCTCCTAGTTCTCCTGAAAACAAAGTAGAATACCAGATAGCACATTAAATGTTCCCTGCAACATATCTCATTGGTGAGAGTTACTCACAAATCAAGCCTTGATGAAGGATCATTGTGATCGTTTCATCTTTGGCCAAGTATCAATGTCTTCATAAATGAATAGCTTTCGTGTGTCAGAAAATGAGCTCTCTGATAGCAACAATCACTTGTTCATCATTCCTGGAGTCGGCTTGATTTCATTAGTTTGATTCATTCGTTCAGCAACATGTATATAACGTGAAATTCATTGAAAAATATCTGTTTTTATCTATAAAGTAAATATGGTGAATAATGCATTCGATAAAATGAAATCTCTTCTCGTATTAAATTTCCTAAAATATACAGCCAAATAATTGTACTGTCAGATTGGACAGCGACGATCCGGTTATCCTAAATACTTTTAATAGAATAGAATCGGAAGTATCAGAACTCAGAAGCGAACTGGAAACATGCAATTCCACCTATAATTCTCTGAAACCTCTTTTGTCACTCACGAACCCTGATATAATTATTGACCTATATATATTGATCGTAGCTTATAACTGTAAGGAAACCATGTGTAATGTCTAATGGTTTATACAGTGGAGGTTTCACCTCTAGCAGCTCAAGTATTCTAATTAATGTACCCATTCAGTCAGAACTGAGTTCTCAACGTAATAGGAAAACAGATCCATAACAATCCTAGACGATAGACTTGTCCAAAAACAGAACATGTGAGCAGGGTGAATTGTCCGACCCCTTAATCCCTTGAGTTCCTGGAGGAACATAGGGCCTCGGCAACTTGTCTCCACTTTGGTCTGTCCATAGTAGCCAGTTTGATGTCGTTCCAGTTTATTCCACACTTGCGGATTTCCTCTACACACGAGCGCTTCCAAGATAGCCTTAGGCGTACGACCCGTCTCTTCCCGATTGAGTTCCATACCAGAGCATGACGCGTGATGTCATCATAAGGTTTCCGCAAGTTGTGCCCAACCTATCTCCACTTTCTTATACTGATCTGCTGGGCGATCGGGTCCTCAGCAGCAGTCTGCCACAGGTCTTGATTCCTTATATTTTCTGGCCATTTTACCCCAATAATTCGACGAAGGCAATTATTGTGGAATGATTGCAAGCGGCCAAAAGACTTTGCTGTCACTCGCCAGGTTTCCGATCCATAGAGTAGCCCGGATTTGACGTTGCTTCTGAATATACGGAGTTTCGTGCGTTTTGATAGAACCTACGACTCCCGAATGGGTTTCAAAGCTATGAACGCGTATCTTGCTTTGCCGATTCTGGCGACTATGACTTCGTCCGTGCCACCACTTATTGAAACAATGCTGCCGAGGTAGACGAATTGCGTGACATCTTTGACTGCTTTACCATTGATGGTGATTGATGGGTGCTCATCAGTTAGCACACGGAGGACTTCTGTTTTTACGGTATTCACGCGTAGTCCTGCATATGAAACAAAGTGTGCTAGTCTATCGGCCTTTCTCTGAAGACGTTGGGGGTCACGTGATATCAAGCTGACATCATTAGCGTATTCCAGATCCTCCAAATGCTCGGATTCCTTCCAATCGATACCATTCCTCTCACCTTTCACTGTCTGTTTCATTATTCAGTCTATTACCAACATAAGAATCATTGGGGACAACAGGCATCCCTGGCGAACGCCAGTCTCAACTGCAAATGGATCGGTCAGTCTTCCGTTGTGAATAACTTGACAGGAGGCACCTTCATACAGCTGCTTTATGAAGAAGAAGAAGAAGAAGAAGAAGAAATTGACTTTATTCGTACACACGATTTTTCAGCTGTTACAATAATTTCACCACAAATTTAAAAAATGATAAACATGTCCCGACATCGAGTTACAATTTGTCGACTGAACGATTTTTCTTGTCCGTCTTAATTGATTGACATACGATCCAGTTTACTAGCAAAAGTTTTTGGGTCAAACGTTTCACTGCAAGTCCCGGTATCTCGTACTTCGTTCTAAAGTGCACGTCCAAATTTGACCTCAGTTGATCCGAAAATATTTGATGCATTTTACCCTTGGAAAAACTAATTGTATGCACGGCCGATTTAAAGGCCACATGAGGTCCATGTACAGCGGTGGGTCCCCATAGCGTGACAAAAGCTTCCATATGAATTCGCGGTCCACACTGTCGAAGGCTTTCTCAAAAACTATGAAGTTGAGGCAAAGAGGCGATTGCCATTCAATGCTTTGTTCAATCATTATGCGGAGGGTCGCAATTTGGTCGATATCAGACTTTTGTTTTCTGAAGCCTGATTGCTCTGGCCGTAACACTTGGTCGATAGCGTCGCGCAAACGCATAAGGATGATGCGTGTAAGTACTTTACTAGGGACTGAGAGCAGCATGATACCTCGCCAGTTTTTGCATAGCCTCAGATCCCCTTTCTTAGGAAGTTTGACCAAATGACCTCTCTTCCAAACATTTGGGACCCGTCTTTCTGACCAGATTTTCTGCAGCAGAGGAAGTAACATATCAGCCGAGGTGTCCAAATCAGCCTTCAGAGCTTCTGGTGGAATCCTATTTGGGCCTGGTGCTTTGCCATTCTTTAGCGATTTTAAGGCAAGAAGGATTTCATTTCGACCGGGATGGTCGGTGTTTACGTCTCCGTTGTCAGCATTTCATAGAACTGCCTCTTATCACTTCTGGCACTTCGTTTCACGTCTTTATTTGGGGAGACGTATAGTTCCATCAGTTGGTTTTTCTGCTTGGTGTCCTTACACCGAAGGATCTGTTGTTTCAGCTGCCTTCTCGAGTTGATCAGTGTTTAAGTCTCACTCGAGATCCACTCTTTGTCTTTCTTTACCCGTCTGCCAATTACGTGCTAACAAGTGTCTTGCCAACAGTCTTTCAGAGCGGTCCAGTGTTCATTTATTGGGAGTTCAGGGTTTAAGTTGTGGAGCGATTCGAATCTGTTTTTCAGTGAGATTGAGAAAATCTCTCTTGTACGTTCTTCCCTTAGTTTCTGCGTGTGATAATTTACACTAGGCCCACTGCCGGTTTTGTAGAAAGCTCTCAACTTGATCTTAATTTTGGGCATTAGAAGGTAGTAGTCTGAAGCAACATCCGCACCTCGCATTACGCGTGTATCGAGGAGACTATGTCTCCATTTTCGTGAAATCAATAGGTGATCTATTTGATTGGCAGTAACACCATCAGGTGATGTCCAGGTGGCCTTGTGGATGTTTCGGTGTTGAAAGATGCTGCCTCCGATGACCAGATCGTTGAGCGCGCAAAAATCTGCGAAAAGTTCACCGTTTTCATTCATTTCACCTAGGGCATGCGTACCCATCACAGATTCTCTCCCTGTGTTGTCTGGACTCAATTTCGCGTTCATGTCACCCATCAAAATCTTGATATCTCGCTTGGGTGTCTTGTCTAGGACAGACTGCAGACGCACGTGAATTTCTTCTTTCGACTCCAGGCTAGCATTGTTTATGGGCGCATACCATTGAATGACCGTCACATTTCTCCCCTTGGAGTTGAATCTGGCTTTGATTATCAGTGAGTCAACGGGTTCCCATCCAATGAGAGCGCCTGCAGCTATTGAGAATAAAATAATGGCGACGCCTTCCGAATGACTATGGTTCTCATCTTCATGACCTGAGTAAGTAATCCGTTCCCCGGATGTCAAAATCAACATGCCAGATCCATTCCATCTACTTTCACATATTTCCAGCAGTTGTATACCATACTTTTGCATTTCTTTCGCGACCTGTGCAGACTTTCCGTTCTCATTCATCGTACGGACGTTCCATGTGGCAATCTTTGTTGTTGCTTTCATCGACAGAAGGTTCATCTGCTGACTAGCTTCCGGTGGGCTTTCACCAATATGCTTCATTTATACCTCAGATGAGGTTTCTTCTCGATTCAAGCATGGAAATGTTACTTTTGTATGACATGTTGCTCTGGTTTAAGTAGCGGTTTGAGGTTTTTACGGAGTGGGGTTGCTGAATCGCGTCTAACCCTCCTACTTTTGCAGGCGGGCTTGGTACTGTCTTCGGCGGAGTATTGTGATTGTGTAATCCGCAGGAAGCGGAGGTTTGGAGTCAGGGTTTCCATCCCCTAGATGGACTGCCCTCCCAGGCTGCTGAGCTCCATCTAGCCGAAGCGAACTGGTATTGAAGCGACAGTCACCCGCCTTCGCACCTTCTCCTGTCAGTAGAAGCAGTTCCGCCACGAGCAGGCCAGGAGTTGGGATTCGGTTGTTAGAGGCGATTTGAGACGCACGCCGTACGGGAGCATTTTGTAGGTAGCGGGAGCTTATCCCCACCTCCACCCCGGCTGTGACAACCTTTGGAACCGAACAGGGTGAATAATGTATTCAAATTATATACATATATATGTGTATTCACTACAAAAACAACGACGAAATATGTACGGTTATTAAAATGGGAATATGTCATAATAAAAACAATAATAATCCGTCCCTAGTGCGTTAGAATAGAGTGAAACGCTCGAAACGATAATAGTTGCAATCATCGTAGACTGTAATATTAACCGACTTTACGACCTGATCTAATTTTTGAATTGGTGGAAGGTGAGATAGAAGATGAAACATAGTTCAAACGGTTAGGTTGACTGGGTTGACGTTACCCCTGTATGGGCGAGGGGCGTGGCACATAATTTACGCATGAAGGTTCCTAAGCAATTGACGTAGTTGGAAACAGTAATGTTTGCTTCCACGTCATAAGATGCAACCAATTCACCAAGGAGGATGAGTGGAATACCATAAAGTAACTCAGTTGAGGAACACCCGAAATCTTCTTTGACAGCAGCAGGTTTACCAGGGATGATCCATGAATGTATTATGCCCAGTTTTCCGTGGTACCATGTGACATTAGCGCAGCTTTCAGCTTCCATCAAGTCCTTTATCACAAGGATGTTAAGCTGTTGTATATGTGATTAGCAACTTAAAGAATAGCCTACTCACGGAAAAGAGTGCATTGGAACTGAGATCCACGAATTGTAGTAATAGTTGATGGGACACCATAATTGGAGATGCAAGCTTTGTAGAAATTTTATCGCTATGGATTCTGTAGCGGGACTCTATAAACATGGACTCCTGAAGTTAATTTAGTAATTAAGTACGGAGGTGGCCATTGGACAAATTACATAAAAAATCAAACTCGAATTGTGGTTAGGGACAGGTTGAACTCTAAGGGATGAGATAGATTGATATTGCTGTATATATTCATGGGTCCAATAATTTCTCGTTTCTTTTTGCGTGGATAAATCTTGTGAGGGATGGTTTGGGGTAGGAAAAGTTTTAAAAAAATTAGGATAAGGTCTCCTGTGATTCGTCGATAGGGAAAGTTGAACATATTCAGTTAAGCTATTCTATCTTTATTAGGCTCGTTTCGGATGCTGAGAACTAGTTTTGTTAAGGGATGAGCGATTCGCTGCATAAGTTCAACATCCTTTTTAAGCCACGGAGACCACGACCGCACACCGTATTCCATAACAGGTCTCAAGTAACAAATCGTGATCCTTGGGAATTTCTTCGTCAAAAATCTAAAAAATACCGTTTGAGTGGATTTATACCACGTGTTGCTTTTTAAAGGTAGTGTTAGATTGGTGTGAGGTTGACAAACTGGAGCATATACAGACACCGAAATCTTTTTCTTCATTGCCTTTCTCAAGGACATGTTAATCTATATGGTGTGTGAATTCCACTCCACCCCACATTCATGATCTTGCATTTGTTGAAGTTAATCGGCAGTTTGTTCTTCAAAGGCCAGCTACGAAGCGTATCAAGTTCTTTTTGTAATAGCGTACGTCTTGGTTACGGATGCAACGCCATATCTTTATGTCGTCCGCAAATAAAGAAATTATACATCGAACTATTTCCGGTACTTCATTGATATAAACCAGAAAAAACGGACCAAAGACTGAACCTTAGGGAACTTGAAGTAGAATGACCAGTACAATAATGTCCCCAACAATGTTGGAGAAAAATGCACAGAAGATGGAAGATTTATTGCGGTAGCCAAAAGGTGCACCAAGGTACAGCTTACGCAATCACGGAACACGAATCAACGGGAAGTGTGTATCAAGGTCAATTGTTATGTACAGTAAAACAATGTTATTACAAACTCCGCTAGTTACTGCGATTGGCTTCGATAATGCTCTGTCGACACGTACCTTGGTAGTGCGATTTGTTAGCTAGTTATTTAGCCACTTCAACCACTTTACAGTAATACCCAGCCATTCAAGCTTCTAGAGAATTAAGGTATGGTCAAGACGATCAAATAGTTATGATGTATCTAGGTATCTGGCTTGTATTGCTTGCCCTTTATCTACCGCTTGTGTCCAATCATCAAACCGAAATAACTCCATCTATATCCACGCGGTTTTCTCGAAAGCAACTGATTATTTTCGAAATGTTTCATTAGATCTTCAACAATGGTGCGCTCAATTAATTTGGAAATGACAGGTAACAGATAACGGGCCGGTAATTAGAAACATCTGAGCGATTTACACCTTTATAAGTAGGAGGAATTTTTACGCGTTTCGTATCTGTAGCAATCAGTCCATTTGCCAGTATTTCTTTATAATGTACACGAGTGGTTTGTATAGCGAATTGCACAATGCTTCAATGTTAGTCAGGTTGTTCCGTCGGCCCCAAGAGTCTTTCCGGTTTTAAGATTGTATAAGGCTTGAAGGACTCGCTTTGACATTGAATTGATTTCACTCATGGCAACCGTTGTTGAAATGGTTATATTTGGGTTGAAATTGGCTAAACATAGATGACTAAAACCTGGTTAATGTTTCGGCCGTTTCTGATGCAGTTGTTTTTTGTCCAGCTGACGTGTACACACACGCAACTCAAGGTTTCACCTTAACCTGCTCGTCATCCATGCGATAAAGTATTTTGGGGGAGTACAACTTGTCTTGGATCAGAGATTTATTTACTTTGTTTCACAGAAAACGGAAGGTTTCCCAGGTCGCTGATGAATGGTTTTGCCGATGGTGTGACGAAGCAATGTTTCGTACCTTTAAACCCTCACGAGCTCTGATTTTTAGTTTAAATTTGAGGGTATTTGAGATTTTGAGGACAAATTCGTAACTCACTTCGATTTACTTCTGGAGGTTGAATATTCGCCATACCCGAAACTCATGTACGTTGCTGGTTTCTGGTTGGCTGCTAATCGTGTTTCTGAGAGCATCACTCAATGCCATAATGTCGATCCGGTCATCATTTGTTCTTACAGCTTTAATTCAATTCAATTCAATTCAATGGTCTAAAAAGCACAGCTTTACAAAAACCACAGAATAATATGCGAATTACAAATAACATAGGTAGTAAAACGGGGTTTGTTTGATTAGTTCAGGAATCACGTAAAAATATATAGAGCAGAAATTGTTTTCAACCGGTTTGATAGGGTAAATATGTATAGTTTACTTGGATGCATTGGTTCAAAGCTTTATGATGCAGAATATATTGTTTCAATGTTTGGATTGGTCAACATGAAATTGTCCAAATTCGATTTGAATATATCCAAGTTGGGTGAATGTGCAACATTACAAGGTAGGCAGTTCCAGGTGAAGCATACAAGTACAGAATAAAAGTACCTTCGACAGTTTAGTCTCGAGTCAGGAATATGTACTGTATAGTCGTGACTCCGGCTGGTCAGATAGTCAAACTGGATGACGACCAGATCAATTAATCCCTCTGGACGTTCGTAAACAACGTTATCAATGTCGTGTTCATTGCTTGTCAGAACGTGATCCAAGGGTGAAAGTACATCGATTCCGCAGTATCGGCTATTATATGAAATGTGGTTAAAAAGAAGAATATTATGAAGCAACTCACTGAATTCGCTATCTTGGAAGTTTTTGGGGTAAATTTTACTCCTTTGCGCATTCGGTAAATTGACGTCACCCACAATCAAAAATCCGCAAGTGAATCTGGAATTAACCAGCTGATTGCAGACAACTTGAGCTGTAACTAAATGCCTTACGGAACTGGTCAGTTAGAAATTAACTACCTATCAATGTCAGAAAATGCAAGGTGTTGACTGTTGGAAGATATTTCGAGTTCTTTCACACACTTGGTTCCTATATTCTTGAAATCACTAACAATGAGAAGGATATGGGTGTGTGGAAGCGCAGCATTGTGAAACGGTCACATAACGCCACATCAGTTTAATGAAAGACGTCAAGAGTACTGATTCTGCTGAAACACGAGTTCGGGAGTTTCACGAAGCTAACTGTTCATCGAATAATTATTACGTACTTGAGGTCAACAATGGAGTATGCGTTGCAGGCTTGGTCACCCTGGCTACAGGAGTACATAAGCCTCTTCCGAAAAATATATTATCGAACCACCAAACGCGTATGTGGTTTAAAGCACAAACAGTACGAAGATCGTATAACAAGTCTCAATCTTTCCGAACATCGCTACTGCCGTTTTAGAGTTGACCTGATTCTTATGTTTAATATACGGCATACCCCCAACCATCCCCTGAATAAACGATTCACAGGAATAACACCCGGAACCAGCTTTTTTAACCATTAGATTGAATTAGATTTAATTAAGTTGAATTTAACCATGCGAAGTCTGTCGAGTATGGTCAGGTTGTAAGTTTCTGTGCAGACCGTGGGTGATATATTACTCCCAAAACATAGACTTCACCGCTAATTAATCAGACTGAGCACGAGAGTGTATCCTGTTAAACGCTGTATTGATCGGTAATCTCACGGTACAGAGTATTTTTGGCTATAATACAAAGCTACTCCTCCACCTCCTCCGGTTTCACGGTAATCGCGAATGAGTGACATTTCGGGAAACTCAAGTTCACTATTCGTTTGGTCAGTCTGCAGCCAAGTTTTATCTGATGTCTTGTGATCATTGTAGACAAACTGCACACAGTTAATGGATTTTGTTTCCAAAACACACGCGTTGGTGCAGAGGAATTGCAAAGAAGGTTTTCTCAACAAGGATGGTATATGGGAAAGGAGGCTAGCGGAGTTCAGAATATCTGTCTGGCCGACCACTCAAGAATCGGCATTTGAACGTTAATGGCTTGTAATTATGCCTGATCGTTTAGAGCTTATACTGTTGCAATACACTGATCTATAGTGCATGTTTTTCTGACACGTCAACTACTGATTGACTTGGTGGTGTTTTAAGTGGACTCGGTGGTGCCTCTTTCGCTCTAATATGATGTTTCGATGCGCTTAGTATAAATTCTCGTGGCATAAGTTTCCGGCTAGTTTCCTAACAAGATTTGACCTGGTCCAAAATATCTTTACGCAATAACTTTATTTTAAGTGGCTTAGGGCCCATATTAAGATATTATCTAGAAACCTTTTGGAGTTAATCGTGATTTTGCGTAGTCTAGGCTGGTCGAGCTGTTACTAAGTCGGTTCACGATTCAGTCGTATCAATGAATGGTGTTCAACTGGCTCCAAGTCCATGCTGCTACACAACATTCTTTATTCTTATTATCGCGCTTCAGCATCCCCTAGTAAAGTGGCGCTCGTATCTTTTATATAGGTGCAAACCACGCCTAGTCCATGTAGCGAACCTACACTATGTGTCTGCCGCTTTCGATGGTCACGGGACGTTTTAACTGCCTTAAATCGAATACGTATCGTGTCCATTTTAGGAGTATTTTGCACCGTGGCTTTTGGTATTTAAGCTTATGGTTTTCACTGAAACTATAGGTTCTTGTAGATAGGCGCCGTAAATATTTGCGGATCATCGAAGTTCAAGGCAGACAGGTCGTTAACAGTCGCATTTTTAAAGGTTGCGTCTTAATGAAAAGAACGCTCTTCCAGATTCTCCGGCACATTCACAACAGCTGAACCTTTGCGTTAAATGACCTGCGAAGATGCAGCTTTTATCTGAATGGTGTTACGTCTGATTTATCAAAACTTATACAGGTAAATTGATGAATTCTGAGCGGAGATCGGATTCTCTACCGATGCCTTCAACATTTGTATGAGGAGACATTAGCTCAGCATCCGATCATCAAAGTTGTTTTGCTAAACACTTGTTCGAGCAGCTAAATCTGCATTTGGTTTGGTTCGACAATTTTTCACACGCAGCTTACACCAGGCATGTTTTCTCATTCAGGATGAATATCGCATCCGGTGTCAATGATATTTCAAATTTTGCGTGACAAATTTGAAAACAGTTGCGACACGTGTCAGACTTGACCTTACCACTTACGACTATCTTGCAGAAGATGCGAGATTCGTGAACATAATATCGTTTCATGTTAACAGACCAACCAATAGTAGAAATCAGATCACAAAAAACGATACGACTGTGGTTGGACTGCGCGGTATTCTGCGGAGTTCACGGAAAATAAAGAGTTGCTGGAATATTTCGTCACCCGATTTAGCCGCGAATTTATCAGCATCCCGGGGAGAACATTAGCGTGAAATTGATTTCAAGTTGAGTATTTTTTCTAGTATTTTCCGACAGTGGTAAACACCAACGAATGGATCGAACAGCAGTAAAAAACATAGTCGATTCAAATCAACGACCGGACTGCAGAAAATCGACGGGTGACAAACACCAAAAACGAAACGTCCTAGATGGATAATTCATATATGAGAAGATCCGTCGTGACAAACGTTCGTGATCAAAACCGATCAGCTGAAAACTATGCCAGTTATGCTCAAATTATGGGAGTTCAAAATTATTCCAACCGCGCGTAGCGATGATCTTGAGCACATTAAAAAATGGTGGGTATGGCTGATCGGATTTTAGGCAAGTTATCAAGTCATTCGCATTTTAAACTGAATGAAGTTTCATAAAATGATGAAGATGAAACTATGTACCATATACCATCGGTATACTGAGGCCATCAAATAGCCCATTAAGAAAGAAGAGCTCGAAACCAAGAGCTGATACAGTCAATTTATTTTCATGAGAGTTTCGTTGACGTATGTTTACTAAACCGATAACCTTCGATATTTTACCGTAGTTTGACACGACCTCTGATGGTTTAAAATAATTAAAATACACCGTTCTCAAATCTCATCAAAATATTTCCGCGTTTGTTGGAGAGCATGTTTTTCATCGTATACATAAATTAACCTCTACTATGTTAGCAGCTAGTTTACCTACAAAAATTGTTTTAAATTTGACGCTGTTGTGTTTTTAATCCACAGAATGTTATGTAAGAGGATTTGGTAGCTGTTGAATTTCATTTTCTTCCAAAACAAATTCGTTCCAAAATTCAGAGAGTTTTACACTTCATAACATCATCAGTTTGAAACGAAAATAATAGAGATATAGATCGCGTCGCGTTGAACTCAGGGGTTTACTTTTTTCAGAGCACCCAACTCTTACAACAGTCCTCCTCATGGCAGTTTCTGTAGCATTTTTCATTTCAATAAGCTTATATGATTTCTGAAATCCACGTAAAACGTTTAGCCACTGATACTCGGGTGACGTAAAAATGAGATGTGATTTATCTACGAAAAGTTAATAAAATATCTATGTAACCTCAATAAATGAAAATTCCACTAAGCTGAGTGCTGTCCTTCTCATTGTTTCGTGTATTACCGTTAACAAAATGGGGAAAAAGCGACCTGCCTGGATTCAGAGTAAATTGATCAGAATCTGGGAATCACTGTACTCAATATTCTAACCGGAATTCCTAGCTCAAACTTTCAATCAATTAATTACGTATCCTTCCTTTTTTGCCCTGCGTTAGATCGAATAGTTTTTGATTAAGTTCTCCCTTCTTCATCCTTGTTATTTGTTTTTACTCTTTCGCTTGTAAAGGAATATTTATGAGGAAATATCTGTCATAATTTATTTGTCAACTAAAGTATCTTAGAAATCAATTGGAAAGAATATTTTTATTTTTGTGTTCGACATATTGATGCAATAGACACCAACGTTTTTCAAAGAGAAATTTCGGTCTCTGATTTTAATTAATTCGAACATCTTTTATGAAACAACCCTATCAAAACGATGTTGCCACTAAACATTTCAAGACAATTCAACGTTTTCAATGTTCTAAAATGCAACAAGCTTAACAATTACCATAGGAATATTAATCTTGTTATGACTCCATAAATCGTACCACTGTCCCAGTTTTATTCACAATATTTATACGTTACATAAATGCAAGATTTCCCCAACCGGAATAAATAATCACGAATGTGAAAACAATTTTTTTATTATTTTCAAATTTATGCCATTCAACTCAAATTTTATCACATTGTCCCTTTAAAGTCTCGTTTCCGCCTCGGTTTTGCCATTGTATGATATCTGAGATTAAATCAATTATACAGTTCAAAAAAAGAAATAGTTCTATTTCTAGATTTCAAAAGAACATCAAATTTTGCCTCCGGGTATCAAATAAAATTAAGTTCTTGAACACGTCTTTTTATTACTCAAATTAATATTGGACCAATTTTAAACACGATTATTAAAACGCTGAAGATAATTTTAAATTTCCTTGTCTGCGTCAATGTCTTGGTTCAACTAAAACGATTTCCCATAAGCCACTATATTAAGGGTTATTCTGGTAAGCACGTCCCTACTTTATTCTTCAAATATGTAACAGATTTACCGTAAGCAATTAGAACTGTCAAGTGATTGTTAAACGTTGCGAACATAAAAACTCATCACACTCATGACGAGACTAATTAAATTTCCTTAATACATCCATCTTATTTATTGCTTCCTTGAGGTTGGCAGTGGTCTTTCCCAGGCGGATTGTGAGATATCAGAATAATAAAGTAATTTGAGAATGATCATAATTTACCGGAATGGAAGAATTAGCGATAAATATTTACTTTTATTTCTATTAGCGAAGTTGAACAACCAAACACAAAAATTAGCTGGTAGGCTTTTCACGGAATCTTCCTAAGGATTCCGCAAGGAGAAAGGTAATATTCCAAAAGTTCTACTCTATTGCGAATCGAAATTAAGTAATCAACTATTGGACGATCTACACTTGTACTACAAACAAGTTCAACTATGATGCAGAACAGCTCTCTACATTTGCTTCGTTTCTCTAATTTTGGGAAAGCAAAAAATACCACTCTCGGCTGCTGAACGTGTAACACATCGACAGTCTGCGAAATCTGATAACGGACCATGTGATGCCTATCGCCGTTAACAATATATAATAGATTGGTACAAATAAATCAGAATGATAAACCTTGAAAATCACTGTAAATCATGAGATCATCATGTGACTGCGTTGTATATG
>JACCGJ010015274.1:0-21250 GCA_013407085.1 Atriophallophorus winterbourni | reverse complement strand
TTACCTCGCTATCGTTGGAAGTTACGGATCTTTCATTGGACATTTGCTCCTTTGGTCTTTTATTGATTTCTTCCCATTTCTGCCGTATTGTGTGTAGTGCTGGACTATTTTTTTGGTCCACTAGATAATTGGTGAGCCTACCTACCACATAATTGGTGAGGCTCGACAAACTGCATTTTTTTGCATTTATGATATCTTCGTGTTTACAAATTTTCGGTTTATTTTTTGAATACTCACTTAACACCGCACGATGATCGAGTCCTCTATAAATAAAGATCGTACAATCACAGCATATTCCGTGCACAAAACCAGCTTTCGTGGGGTTAAACCGCCAACTCCATCAAGCTTCATTGTTCCGCTATCACAACCGCCTACCTCCCCCCATGTTCATCCCAATCCTCCGGGCCTTCTACCCCTGTTCAAACTCGAACTGGTAGACATGCGCATTGGCCCAAACGTCTTGCTGACTATGTGGCTACATGAACATTTCGAGCGTACGTTATCCTTACTTCAAGTATAACTAACGCTCTGGTGGGGTAGTATTTTAGTGAAATACATTCACTTTGTATCTTAGTTTTTTGTACATACAATTTTTGGCCTTGTATGATTATGCCTTTTTAAAGCCATGTACACTTCATTTGTATCAATGCTTGTACAAAATACATTTTGGCGGGTAATATAAATTCCGAAATCGGACTCTGTTTTCTCCCGTGATTGTGAAGTCTTTGTGCGCCGCTCTGTGCTGAAATCGTGATTAACGTGGATTACCTCGCTATCGTTGGACGTTACGGATCTTTCATTGGACATTTGCTTCTTTGGGCTTCTATTGAGTTCTTTTCATTTCTGCCGTATTGTGTTTAATGCTAGACTATTTTTTGGTCCACTATCAATGCAACAGAAAAACTCCCCTCTAGAATAGTTGAGGAGAAATATTAGTGCGTTGCAAAGACAACATGATGATCATATCAACTATTCACTCACGGATAAAAATAAGGAAATAATGAAGGCAACACAGAGTTGAGTCCATTCTTGATACCCCTACCGAAGTAGAACAAACAAATTTTTGATTTTGTACGTGGTTATAGCGATTACAAATTTCCTACAGCTTGGAGTTGCTGTTTCCGTTTCTCATTCGATATCAGTGCTGCGTGCATGGAATTCTGACTGCCAGTTTTAGAAATAGTGTTTTGCTAAAGAACTTCCCCTTATTTCAGCCGTACCTTTTTCTCGGATTTGTCGCGGCTACCTCTCTAATAATATGCTGACGACTAAACTGCATCTAACAATCGCCGATCTATGGAAAATCGCTTCACAATTGGATTTATGAATCATTGTGAGTGGTTACTTAAACCTCTACAATACTACAAAATCACTCCACTTTGGAAATCTCATTCTTCCGTTCATTACATTTCATTTCATTTCAGATTACACAGGTGAGTTTGTGGCTGAGTCGCCAATTAAGTGTTTATATTTTTTAATCATATGTCACAGAATAGCTATCATCATAATATATAATGCGCAATAACTTCTGTCACAATATACGTTGTTTTCCTAATATTAATTAATGAGTTGATTTAGCCACTCTTGAGGCGAGAGCATACTAAGCCTTTAGATTGTCATATCTGACACCCCTTAAGTAATATGAATGTTTTAAACATATTCCATTTTGGGTGCTTCCTTTTCCGT
The DNA here is from genome assembly GCA_013407085.1 of Atriophallophorus winterbourni. Lineage (NCBI taxonomy): Eukaryota > Metazoa > Platyhelminthes > Trematoda > Plagiorchiida > Microphallidae > Atriophallophorus > Atriophallophorus winterbourni. The sequence continues at coordinate 19,564 of JACCGJ010015274.1, read as the reverse complement.
GTGAATTATTTTTTGACTCTGCAAACGAATAAGACCACACACATGCGCCTTAGTAATTCATTTGATGGATTCTGGAACCGTTTAAACAAGGCAATATTTACCAGTTAGTTAGATCAAGATTAAATGCTTTTTTCCAGAAGCCATCTCACGACTGCTTTGTATACCGATATGAAAACCTGTGCCATTCGATTAATCTAAAGTAAACTTTCATGTACAAGTACTTTGAACCTTGAAAGAAAAATGAATTGAAATCGCTCTTGGTAAATTGAAGTGTAAGTACGCGTAGCAGACCATTCGTTCATACTTTTCTGCAAACTCAAAGCGATACTTGTTCTTTCATTGATCCTCTTATCTTGGAAACATACGCAAAAGTTCAGTAAAGAATAATAAGAAAATGGCTTTAATCGTATTCATAAATTTCCAGCCACACAGAAAATCCTTTTCTAAGCTGAATAGCACACCATCATTCACCTCGTTAGTTCGAGAATAACTTTCGGTTTATCAATCAAAAACCGGTCAGTTAAGGGAAGAAAGAATTCCTAGGTATTTCAGTTCTCGAATATGGGAAATGATATTGACTTCACATAGATCACATCCCCCGAAATGTCGTTCGACTATCATTTTTCGAATTAACTCGGTATAGCAATAGATCAGTCGTGTGATAAACTTATTACCTATTTTGATCACCGGGAATTACTTTTTAATTAAATCAGGAAACATTATAGGGGGTGCATTGAAGTGAAGAACAATTCAGGAGAAAAAATGCCTGATTTCATCAGGTGTGACGAATACGGAACGCAGTGGTAGGGTATAGAAAAATAGCCTTCGAAACTTCAAGAACTTCAAGTAACATGTTGAGATTTTGTGACAACGTAACGCCAAGATACTTTTGTTTTAATCAGCATGTGGTATACCTTAATTAAAGATAGCTGTCAAACGTTAGTTTACCGCAAGGCTAATTGTGATCGCGAGCGGTTGACAAATAGCCTGATGTATACCGTCAGGGCGAGTTAGTTAGTTACTTTTATCAGGCTGCGACAGGCCTGTGTTGACCAATTCCTGATTATCCTCAACAGTGCATAAGAGAGGTACACTATACTCGTTGGTTTCTAAGCAGTTACCTGAATAGCGCCGATGAACACTGCAGAAGAACATATGCAAGACAACAGTTTTTAGCACAGCAAAAGCCGTGTGGCCATTATCCAGCTATAATGTGCTTATTTCTTTTCCTAAATATCGCTTGCGTTGATCATTGCCATAACAAGGTTTTCGGTTTCTGTTTGCTCTTTTAACAAGCCTGGATTCACATACATTTTCAGCTTTCCTTTGCAGTGCAACAACTGGAATTCCTGTCTGTATATACCGAAGTGTGAATCTGTGAGTTAAAAATAATTTAAAAGCCCTCTAACTTCGTCCAATCCATTTGATATCCCACAGATTATGCGAGCTCAACCGGGGGTTTCCTCGCGTTTCCACTGGTTTTAGCAAACGAAATTCCCATGTAGTTTTGTAAGATGCCCTCTAATAATATACTACCCGATTTTTATACTAAGTAACGATTTGTCCGGTTCGCAAATCAGCTCCATGCACATAATTTGCAGTAAGCCGATGTTCAAGCGACCAAAGTTGCGGGATATCTTCACTTAGTGTCTAGGTTTCGCTAAACTATAGTTAAAAAGAATTACAGCGTGAACGTTCTGGACTTGAGGCAGAAGAAATTTGAAGCCACAAATATATCTTCCATGGGATGATAAAACCGCATCCAAAGTGAACGGACTGTCCCGAACTAAACATTTTAGGTTTCGTAACATGTTTATAATGGGCCCTGACATAAAACCAGTCACGACTTTGCGACTCAGCTGACGTTGATGAAGTAATTTCGGAACAACAATCAATTCCTGGGAGATTAAACTCTACAACGATTAGTGATGTGTTGGTCTAGCCTTTTAGTGTCTCCAATGTGTCATTCAGTGATTGATCAACTAGCATTGAAGAAGCCTGGCTCCTATAAACACATGCAAGCGGGAGTCTCCTCCCAGCAACAATAAATATACCGAGGTTAGATGGATTGTGTGAGATGCAATCTTTATCGATGTCTCACGGTGGATATGGTCTCAATTGATCATAATTACTAAACCTTCTCCTATAGCAGCAGAATCCATATCCTGACGACAAACGGCGTACTTCGTTCGTGGAAAAGAGTGTCGTAGAGGTTTCATACCCGGGACAACTTTGAAACGTTTATTCGTGTAACGTTCACGGTAAGTACTTTTCAAAAGTACTGTCTCCCTGTCCAGCTAGATCTTTCGCGAATTACCTGCTTTCCGCAAATTAGAATGAGCAGGGTAAAAATTGCTTTGTTTCCACCATTTTTTTGTTATTAAATTGCTCAGCCAGAACATTTTATTGCATTTATAAAGCAACGTAGTTTAATTGCTGAGAGACTAATCGAGGTTTATTTGTAGCGGTTGCTTTCATCTTTTGGTTGCAAAAGTCAGCACGCTGAAGCCATAAATATACGTTGGTATTCCTATAAAAAATATTAAAAATTTGAAGACGCTGGCGGATGTGACTAGCCAACCCATTATGATTCGCTCGTTAATAAACTACCGGTAAACGGTACTCGCCTTCATGAGAAACCCCTAACTGAGCACAAATCAAATCTTGACCTGCATCACTGCTGTCATACGCCATTATATCAGAACGCTAGAATTACTAGGATAAAAACAAGTTATTGATAAACTCAATAGAAATAACAACAATCTAAACTTAGTTTTCACACTGAACCTATCCCCATCTAAACTAGAAACGACTCTTTCGTTTCTTTATATTGAGCATGAACTCCACTACCTCTGCTAACTCTTATATGTCACATTATGTTAAACAGACCATATACTCACATTAACTGGAATCTACTTTCAAATTTATTAAGACTGAGGAGTGGAGGCTATGTTTCCACTCTAGCGATTTCAAAATGATTTTAAAAATTAAACATTTACTGCTAAAGACGTCACATATGAGCATCGGGCGTACAAAATCAACAAAGGCCCGGAACATAGAAAGCAAAATAGAAGAGCTGCATTCAGGTGTTGTAGAAACGCACGGTATCTTTGCTCTTCTTCGCTTGTATAAACTATCAAATAGCTACAGCAAAAAGTAGTCAGAGAAAATTGAAAGGAAAATAGCAGAGCTGAATTCAGTTGCTGTTGAAACGCATGATATCCCTGCACTCCTTCACTTTAATAAAGTATAAAGTAGACACAGACACACGTCAGGCAACACACTCAGAGCTGATGAAAACAAAGCCCTGATAAGTCAGCGTAAGCTGAAATCTCAAAGCAAACTATTTATGTCACGATCATCAAAGTCACCTAGTAGCATAGATTTGATTGTCCAAAGCGAAATTCTTCCATTGATAAAATAATAATTAGTGCTCCTGATATCCGCTGCGCAGAATTTCTGCTATACTTCAACTTTACTTGCAACAACACAAGCTACGCTTATACTACCAGCGAAATTCGCTCACCTGACACATTAGATACTTCCGGTATAAACTAAAGTGTTATAAATGAAGTTTGTGAGCAAGCAGCAGTAAGTCTTAAGTCGGACATTATAGGCATATCTTCAGCCATTTGCATAATAGGTGGCATAGACTAACACTTTTCCTGTTGAACTTATTTTACATAGCTATGGACTCTGGTAACTTTCCAGTAGAATGGAAACAAACAGTTGTTTTGCTCATACATCAATCTGGTTTGAAACACTTGGTCGCAAATTTTAGATCGATAAAACATACTGCTTTCCTGTCGATGTTACTTGAAATAATATTTGAAGAAAGCTATACTAGAATATCTTACACCTAGTATCTTTTCTAAGGTACAGCACGGGTTCCTCTATAAATGATCGTGCATTGATGCCAGTTAGATTACTTAGACTATATCTCCAACTTCATTGAAAATGGTTCAGCAGTCATAGTTGCTTTTCTTGATATAACTAAAGCCTTCGACAGTGCCACATAAATTGTTACTATAAAAGCTAATGTCATTTGTTGTAGATAAAAACTTTTCTCTTACCCTACTCCCTTCCTTACAAGCCGCATTTACTGTGTAGAGTTCAAAGGTCACAGATACGCAACCTGACGATCCCAAGGAAGTGTTTTAGGACCATTACCATACATACTGTCGTTTCCAATCGTAAAATATTCTTGTTTGCCGATGACATAAAAGTAGTTAATTATCTTCCATCCACAAAAGCACAAACTTGCATAGCTAGATTGAGCACAGATTTAGCTGAACAATCCGAATGGGGTATAAGAAATGTCCTCTCATATTCCATGGACAAATCTAAATTCATGCCTTCAAGATGTACAATACCAGATGGATCGGTTCTTTTTAATAGTAAGCCAATTCAAATGACTGATTGCACACGTTATTTTAGGATAAAATATTCAAAATAATGAGTATATACACCACGTCATCTCGAAAGCAAAGCAGTGTTAATATATGATACAGAAGTTTTAATCAACATCAACGTAAGTTCGAACCATGTGAACTTTTCACATTACATCATTTTGATTACTGTAATATAATATATATCAGTATAAACAAAACCGATAGCATATTTTGTGAAAAGTACAACGAACTTTTACAAAATGTATTATTGAAAATATCTCAAATCATTCTTATGGAGAAAGATGCGCTCATCTTGAGCAAGAAACCATTATGGTTTCGTAGGATTAGACACAGTCTTATTCTTTATCCAACCCAATCCAACGGTGGCATACAAGCGCAACTTGTTTACAATTCTTTCACTTTTTCAAGCGCATGCGAATCCTGATGATACTGTCCCTACCTGATGAGTGCAATCAGCACGAAACCAGTCGTGGTGTGTGTGTGTGTGATTGAAATGCATGCAAATGAGCTTTTTTGTTCACAGTCTAATCCTCTTTTTCAGAACACTATCTTCCGATAACATTGATGTAAATTCGATACTTCAATTCGGAAAGCATTCTAGGTATAATTTAAGGAATCGAGATAACATAAGGGAACTACCGTGATTCCGCACAAAGTTTAGGAAAAGCTTTTATTTAAATCAAAATTATGGGATCGTCAAACCAGCCCAGTGTGGTTCGGGCTTAAAACTCAACCGGTTTCGGTGGAACCGATTGACAAATCAGGTCGAAGTGACAACCGGGACAGATAAGCTGTGGCAATTGTTGCAGTTATGTGATTTGCCTGTAAAAATGTGGCGTGTTCTTTTGTTTGTCATGTGCGTTTGACCAAGGTGCGTCCTTTGTTTTGTAGGATTCGTGGGTGAACGTGACGAGCATTGGACAGAATAACCTCAGTAATGAATCAGGAGATAAAAGCACATTTGCATACATCTCCATCACACAGGAGAAAATTGTCAAATGCGTGCGAAACGCAAAGTGGTGCTGGTGGTCAATGTTGCATCAAGTTCGCTGAAGCCTGTGTGAACTAGGTAATCGACATTACACAGGATATGTGGGTTGTCGTTGGCTGAACTGACGTTATCACACCCTCCCCCTACAATAGTGTTTCACCGTTGCACAGACAGTCTAACATTGTTTGAAATCATTTCGCCTTTTTGAGACTCAAATTACAACTATAGGCTCCACTTGATACGAAGAAAGAACGTAAAACTAGTATGTGAGTGTAACTGAAATGGTGTGATCAACATTGGTAATTTATATTCGTTTCTTTAGATAAAATCACTCTGATTGCGTTTTCTAACACCGTGTTCGTTGAACGAGACCTGTGTACGAGCAGTTTGACAATCATCAATTCCAAAAGGCCAATTAGATTAAGACGTAGTCCAACCCACTAAAATATGGAGATTATCCATTGAATAATACTTAAATTAAAAAAACAGTATATGTTGCTACTTCAGCATAAACTTTGTGTCATTGAATGTTCCCGTTCTGGGGTCTTAAGTCATTGATCAATAGAAATCATGAATGATACTAAATAAAATAGGCGGATAAACAAAGGCAAAGCATGATTTAATCTGCAATATGGACAGTATAATTTCCGGGGATTCAATGCACGAGTCAAATGGATGCGCATGAGGAAATAATTTTGATCATAAACGGCTGCTCTTCTGGTGAATATTGTGGTGAGATGCGTTCGATCAATATCATATTATTCCATAGTGTCCTTGTTTGTGAACAATATGGCTATGATTGAGTGTATGTGCGGACGAAGGAACTGAAATACTGGTTAATGGTAGTTCCGGAGATGGTTTTGTACAAGCGGGGTGGTGGACGTTTGGAGCGTAACTAACAGCTGCATCAAATCTCCGGGACATTTGATTTGCATGTTGGTTAGTTGACATGGAATCCGTTGTGATTGTTGGAGGTTGAAAGGTACTACATTGAACTCCATCCGGGTGGTTCAACGTTTTCAAGGACACTTCTTTATCATGGATATCTTTGTGGATGGATCTTTTAATTCGGTTGCATCCGAGACCGAGGACACTCACGAATGCAGACTTTGCGGTAGCGGCTTTAGAGTGACTCGTTGGGCAGGTTTGTTTCTCAGTTGGAGTTCGCGTTAGAATATTGTGAGCGGAAATACACCAGAATTCCTTAGATTTCCCCCCACCATTCTTCTTATCTGGTCGTTTAAATGGGCTAACGATAGCATGGTCATGGTCCGCAGATTGCTCACCTACATTCGCAAAAACATGCAAATCATCCAGATTTACCGGAGCTTGCTGATCCGCAGGATTCATTGCATTTATTTGGAGAAACAATGGATCGGTATGATTGATAAAGCGTCTGTGGTCGGACAAAGGCGATTTTTGTAACTCGGACGGAATTCTGGTTACATCGTTGATTGAATTGTTGCAGGAAGTAAACCAACGTTCTCTAGCGGCGTCTTGATGATGCGAAACTAAAATCGGACAGAAGTGAGTGCCAAGTTAACAAAGAATTTTTAATATAAAGCAAAAGGATGGTGAGTCGGTCGAGGGCGCAAACAACAGGTCACGGATTAGACTAATAAATTTTAAATTAGCAAAAGATTAGCATGTAAATAGAGTGCTATGCTCATGATCTCCACACGTATCTTTTACAACCGGTTTCAAGCTGGTTGCCTGCATTAAGTTGAGGCAGTAAATTAGGTTTTCTATTATTGATACACCAGTAAGGCTTCTTACAAAGGACTACGTTGTTCTAACAACAAAAAATCATATAGTGATTTCGGTGAGGACGTTTATTATTGGATGATGTTGTGTTATGCTGAGATCGCCCGCACATGCAAACCTCAACCGGTTTCAAGATGTCTACCGTAATCAGACGTTGATAGTTTTGGTGTGTGAGTTCGGGGAGGCAAGCGTTACACTTCATTAGTCAATTATAATGAGATTTGAACGGTTGACCCGATATCACTTTTGATTTTCTTTATAAAATTGAAAACTTCCAGCTGGGTTAACCAGGTATGAATACGTAGGCCATTGTTGTATAAAGTTGACAAGACCAACCTGATCAATCACATGTGTCCGCCCACACACATATTGGGTTAAATGTATGGGTTGAACAAAATTTGCATGCATTTCCATCACACACACAACCCACGACCGGTTTTGTGTTGTGTGCAGTGCCTGCATGGTGAGTGCACAAAGCGTGAAACTGATCGTGAGGTGGGTGTGATGGAAATGCATGCAAACGAGGATTCTTCCTTCCCACTAGGCAGTTTATATGATGAAATAGAAGTATCAAATTAAAATGAATTAGTGATACGCAACAATCATTTTCGATTTCGCTTATGACTAATATAGATTTCTATCAAAAGCTAGTCCAAAAGACATACAACAGAAAGAAAAACACTCTTATCGCTCGGCAACATTTTATTCCGGATCAGTATTTTACTCTCCATTACGAGCGGTTACTGGTTGAATTCTTACTGGCGCTTGACAATGGAAAAGTAGAACAAAACCATCTCATGGATTGAATGAGAAAATTAAAAAAAGCGAAAGATTGAGGTTCGATTACAATTCTTAATCCACGTGATATCGTGAATTGTTCGGAATTCTTGTACAAAAATAAGATTTACCTTAAGCGTAATAGTGACAATAAATGGACTCACTGCGCTTTAGTTTCTAATATGTCACATCATTCAAACGTAAGGTTATGTCAATAAAGCATTTTGTCTGAACAATCGTCATTACGCGAGAACGTGTGCAGTGAGAGGAATAAACGGATGGATTACACAATAAAAATATTATTCAGTGTATTCAATTATGCAACAAATTTAACATATTATACAATTTCCCATGCGTGCTATAATTTTCTGGGATTCCCTACCGCACAATTGGTGGACTCTGCTTGCATGGCGATATTTAACGAGAGGTTGAACACGCATATACAAAGGAACATATTTCGTGAGCTATACTCGTGTACGCTACTCGTTATATGTATCCTGTTGTGTTGTGAAATGTTCGCTTTTTAACCACATTTTCAACACCTTGAATCCGTGAATCATCGTTGATTGCAACGTTGGAAAATGCAATAGATTTAAATGTCGAATCATGCCGAAATCTGGAATTGCAGCGATCGACAAAAAAACGCTTAATAAACATCAATGCTTTTTATAAAAAAACTCCCGTCATTGCTTAGTAGACATGTTCACCAACTCGTGCGGGATTGCAATGCTAGTCAATAATCACAACGTTTGAGTACGATGTACAGCCTAAGTAAAAACTTGGTTCGGTGTCGAAATGGATGTACATCAAAATCGCATGGTTTTTTCATGTTCCACAGATTTGCGAATGATTAAACAGTCCGATTCGGGAGGAACAAACTCTCCGGCAGAGCTCACAGCGATAGGCATTATTCGGTTGATCTGCGTCAGTTGCCCACCGGCGGCGTGATCTGTGTTCAGCAGCCAAGAGCTGTATCTGTTTCTCCCCATCTTGCAGACGATGTTTACACAAGGCCTCCAATGTGAGCGGTCAAGAGCAAGTTCTTCCCAACTCGCGGGATTAATGCCAAGGCATACATATCTCTTTTGCAAACGTCTATGCAAAACAATGGCATCTGCACAATTGTCGACTCCCTCATTTCAGCTCACCAAAGAGTAGATCTTTCGGAATACGACCATTTTCTATTCTGCAGACGTAGCCAAGCCACTGCAGGTGGCGCTGTCTTATTAGGGTGAACAAGCTCCGTAGACCAGTTTTTGAAGGCACTCCAGCATTCGTCATTCTATCCATCCACGATATGTTCAAGATACGACGGATGTTCCGTAGATGGAAAGCATTCAGCTTCCGTTTGTGTCTTGCGTGGGTGGTCCAGGTTTCACTGCCGTACTGTAAAGCATTTAGTACGCACGTGCTGTAAACCATCAGGTCTTCAGAGGTAACTTGCGGTTACCTCAAACACGACAGTTCAATGGGGACAAAATAACAGCTGCCCTACCAATCCGCTCATCAATCTCCGTGTCTAGCAAGTGGCTATCCGCAATGGTTGAACGAAGCTATGTGAAACGATGTACTGATTCAAGATGACAGTTCCCAACAGTAATGATTGGAGATGATTCAATCTCTTGACCAAGGAATCTGGTCTTGCTCACGCTGATTGTTAACCCAAAGTATTTGCGTGCTGACGATAAACGGTCCATTAGCGAAAGGAGGTGTTCTTGGGAGCGAGAAAAAATTGCTGAATCCTCGGCAAACAGCAGGTAACGGATAACCACATCCTGTACATTGGTTTGTGCTCTCACCCGGTTGATGTTGAAAAGCTTGCCGTCACTTCGCGTTCCTAGGTAAGTGCCTTCTGTTCTCGTCCTGAAAGCGTGCTTCAGAAGCTGAGAAATGAAAATGCCGAACAGCGCGGGAGTTGAAACACATCCATGTTCGACGCCTCGGCGAATTTCAATGGCTTCTGAACTGAAACCGTTAAAATGGACTGAGCCCTTTATGCAATTTTCTTGAAGTTGTCTCAGGGAGAATTTCATCTCAACGGTTGATCGCCCCCCCGCGGAATCCATTTTGATACTCGGAGTAATCTCTATCGGCTAAAACTTGTAGCCGGATCTGTAAGACTTTAGCAAATCATTTGCCTACAACATTCAGAAGGGAGATTCCCTCTGTAATTGTTGCAGTCGCCTCTGTCACCCTTATTCTTAAATAGCGTGATGATCTTCGTGTTTCGCATCTCTTGTGGGACACACTCCTCATGCCAGCACTTAAGAAGCAAATGGTGAAGAGGCTGTAATAATGCTGTTCTACAGCATTTGATGAGCTCAGGTGGAATTCCGTCGTCATCAGGGACCTTTCCATTCGCTAAGCGTTCGATTGCCTTATTGAGTTCATCAAGAGTATGATGGGTATCTAGATGTTCAATGGTTGGCAACCGCTCAACATTTTCAAGTGCATACGGTAAAACCATGTTGCCCTTAGAGTAGAGAGAGGAGAAATGCTCTACCCTTATTTCCATCTGTTGAGTTTTGTTGACAATCGGGTTATCAGGCACAGACTTAATGGGAGCCGTTTCAAGTATGTTTGGGCCAATAGCTCTCTTGATCCTATCATACATATAGTGAAAATTCCCAGTATCAGCAGCTTTTGGGACACTGAGGTTAATTTCAGTCCAATAGTCATTTGCACATCGTCTTGTAGTCTGTCGGACCTTATTTCTAGCTGCTCTTAGAAATTGTAAGTTTTCATCTGTTGGCATATCTTTGAAATTCAAGAATGCCGACCGTTTCTCGTCCAACATAGCAGTCTTCTCAGAAGCTTTTGCTTCAAAACAGGCGCTCGTTCGAGCTTGATTCGGACCGAAAGTGAAAAGTGCGACTTGGCATATGCAGCTTTGTATCGATTCCCAGTTTTCTGAAGCCGATTCAGATGGGGTTGCCTTGTTGAACTTGGATGTAAAAGCTTTTGAAAATCGCGCAGCCAGATTAAATTCGCACATGCGAGTGACGTGTATCCTTGGTTAAGCAGATAATTTGTTGCGGTGAAATCTCGTCTGGGGAAATGTCAGTTTTGCACAAACCAGAGAATGTAAGTGTCGCGCTTTTATATGATCCGGTGAGGAGTACGCTTTCTATGTTACTGTGCCTAACAAGAATACAATCAAGCAGATGCCAATGTTTAGAGTGAGTATGTTTCCAAGAGACTTTATTCTGTGGTTTTGTTTGAAAGAAAGTGTTACTGGCACAAAGACTGAACTGTGTACACAGTTCTAAAAGGCGTTGTCCATTTTCATTGGTTTTGCCTATTCCGAACCTTCCGAGAGAGTTTTCTAAGACCCGTAATCTGCACCAACTCTAGCCTTGAAATCACCAAATACTGCTACACCGTTTTTGTGGCTCATTTTTGAGGACTGCTTTGAGGTTATAAAAAGGCGTATTTTTCAGTAGGCGTCGCATTTAGCGTCGGTGTATAAACGTTGACCAAATTAATTGTACCAGTAATGCACTTCAGATTTAGAGTTCAGATCCGTTCGCTCCCGATGTTGCTCGGTTCTGCTGCTTTTAATAGGCTGTTTCGAACGACAAACCCAACACCATGCAGTAGAGGCACATAAGAACCATTTTCTCTCCAAAATGTGCAATCTCTTTCTGTTCGCCTACTAGTGTCTGGTAATAGCGTCTCTTGCATGGCAGCCAAGTTGACCTTCAGCCTTTTAAGCTTATTTTCTTACGCCTATGATATTCGAGACGTTGTCATGAAATCATGGAATCATGGGTTGAACGTTCTAGGTTCCCACTTTCAGAGCTGACATTTGTTGTTTGGTATTTCGATTCGCTGGTGCGGAATAATACAGACAGCTTGTCGGTTGATTTCTAATCCCCTGCACCCAATGAAGATAGAAGACCCTAGCGAGACGGCAACTTATGGACTGGGGGCTGCCCTGCTTGAGGCGGGTAATAGTTGTCGAATGAGACCTGAAAATCTCTCCCACCAGGCGCTGAGCTCTACGCCAGTCGAGCTATAGCTTTTAACCTGTATCTGCTGCTTACCACGTTATTAATTATAGAAGCGAAATGGAATGTCCTCTCAATTGGTGCGCTGTGATGTATGCCAGGGCAATTCAATATGGAGAACTAGCTGTTGCCCATGCAGCTAAGCTGATACGCTTGGACAATGATGTTGTCGCAGAAGTTAGCACAACGAAGTTGAATTTAACTTCGGACTGCCTAACGGGATTTCGGCTCCGAATTTTTCCTCGATGTTGACTCCTGAAGCCTTTCCCATGATTGAATCTAGCCACAAGGCATTGGAGGTTTGATATAAGCGTTTTCCTTCCACTAGGTGGACCGCCTTCATGGACATACGAGTTCCACCTGCCCGAAACAAGCACGTTTTGAGGCGCCAGTCAGTCGCCTTCGCCCTTTCCCCTGTCAGTAGAACAAGTTCCGTCGGGTGAGGCAGGACTACGCGTGCATGCCAGGAGCTGGACTGGGCTGTCCGAGGCTATATGAGAAGCGCTCCATTAGAGAATTTTTGGAATTGGGACCTTATCCCCAAAGCCTCTCCGGCCGTGACAACATTGGAACCAGATGTTACTGTACTATCAAAAATATCACTCATGGGAGTTTTTACATGAAAATCAAGATGGTCATGTTTATTCCTGCAGTAAATTTTGCAAAGTTGTCAATCAATTGCGTATTTACCAAACAAACAACGTACTTTATGAATAAAAATACGTGTAAAGACATCGAGCACATACGCGACTCCTTACCTGCTATATTCCCGGATATCGGCATGCATGGCTGAAACTGATTTTGAGAATGGAAATTGATTGTGCTTGGATGTACACGAGTGGGACGCGAAATGACAGGAGTTTGAAGCGCCACCTGGTTGGTCATATCAATCGGAACAAAGTGGCCATTATTCACGGCAGCAGTTGCTTGATCGGTCCCAGTAAACCGCGGTATTGGAGCCTGCGCTATATTGTGCCTTGTGTAAATTTGATACATATGCGATTTATGATTCGGGTCATTTTTGTATGTTTCATCGATCACAGTCGGTCCAAGGGAACGATTCAACAAGTTATCATTCATCGGATGGCCAGAGTGGTCAACGTTGGCACTCGGGTGGCTCGAAATGTTGGAAAGTAACGGGCCAACAGGTCGGGCATACGGACTGGTTTCGTCGAAGAAAACTGACAAAGCATAAAAACAAACAACGAGTGCGAGGAGTTTATCGTGGGAATCGTTATTGTGTGTCACGTGTCTAACTAGACTAAGGGTTACTTCAAATTTAAGATTTCACGCCATTTTCTTTCGGTATCAACCTAATTAAATGTCGTAGGCTCAAGGTTTTTTAATGGTTTAAAAGGCAACAAGCTTAACAACAACCATGGGAAGGTAAATATTGAAATACAAATGCATAAAACAAGATAAGGTATTAGACTAAGCAGTATATGAGCGTTCGGGAAACGAATAATTCAATAAAAAATCGTACAATTTCGTTTTAAAGTCATGCAAGCTAGTGGAGTGAACAACGGTAGAAGGTAAACTGTTCCATGTAAAAGAGACACGGTCAGAATAAAAATACTTTCTACAGGTCATGCGGGAATGGGGTACCAACAGCACATATTCATGGGTCCGATAATTTCTCGTATCCCTTTGCATGAATTAATCCTGTAAGGGATGGTTTGGGGTATTGAATATTTTGTAAATTAGGATAAGGTCTCCTCTGATTCTTCGATAGGGAACGTCGAGCAGATTCTGTTAAGCTATCCATTCTTGATGAGGCTTGTTTCGGAAGCTGAGAACTAGTTTTGTTGAGCGGTGATAGATTCGCTGCATAAGTTCAACATCCTTCTTGAGCCACGGAGACCATGACTGGTCTCAAGTATGTATTCATGATCCTTAGGAATATCTTGGTCGAAAATTTTCCAAATACCCGTTTGAGTATATTTAGGACACGTTGCTTTTTTAAAGGCAATGTTAGTTTGAAGTGAGGTTTTTAAACTGGAGCATATCCAGACACCCAAATCGTTTTTTTCACTGCAATTTTTAAGGACATGTGAACCTATATGGTATGTGAACTCTACTCGGTTCCTCACAATCATGAGCCCGCATTTGTTGATTTAAACGACAGTTTGTTGTTCAACGACCAGCTGTGAAGCGTATCAAGATCTTTTTGTAATAGAAGACAGTCCTCTAGGCTACGGATGGAACACCATAGCTTCATGTCGTCCGCAAATAACAAAATGTTACATCGAACAATTTCCGTTACTTAATTGACATAATTCAGAAAGTGGATCGGAACAATGACCGAACCTTTAGGAACTCCGAAAGTTGCTGCGATTTGTTTTAATAATGCACCGTCAACACGTACCTGGATAGTGCGATTTGTTAGGTAGTCATTTAGCCAATTCAACAACTTTCCGGTGATACCAAACCTTCCAAGCTTCTGCAGTAGTAGGGTATGGTCAACACGATCAAATGCTTTTGAGATATCTAGGTAGCAGGTGTGTATTGCTATCAATACACTCTCTCCATTTATCTACCGATTGTATTCAATCATCCAGCGTTATCAGTAAATTAGATAAACAGGAATAATTCCGTCTAAATTCATGCTGTTTCCTAGAAAGCAAATAATTATTTTCGAAATGTTGCATTAGATCGTCAAAAATGAGACGGTCAAATAATTCGGAAATCACAAGCCAAATATATCACTGAGGAATCTCCACTGTAGCTGATCGTGTTTGCGATGCACTGCTTTATCAGTTGTTTCATCAGCTTGTGGGACTCCCAAAAAGATTAAACTTCGATCACACATCTGCTTCCTTTGGTCTCGTTGCTGGGAGTTCCGGGACATTTCCCACCATGATACATCGGCGAAGATCCTTGAAGTGGTCACCGAACGGTCCCTACGCAAGAGAAAAGCGGGAAGTAAGATGTTCTCTAGATTCCTTTCAGAGTTGACAGTGATTTTAAGCAGTCTTGGCTGGTCCATATTTGATGAAATAGGTTTACGTTTCAGTCGTATCAATGATAGTGGTTCAACTGGCTCCAAGTACATGCTGCTGCACAACCTTCTCCATTCTTCTTTTACGTGCTTTAGCCTGTCCCATAGTAAGGTGCCACTCGTTTCCTTTACGTTGGTGCAAATCACGCTTAGTACATTGAGCGTGCCGGTCTCTTTCACTGGTTTTGAGACGTTCCAACTCCATTAGATCGAATACCTATCGTGTCCGCTTTAGGAATATTTTGCACCGTGACTTATGGTTTTTAACCTGAGGGTTTTCGCTGAACCTTCAAATGCTCCGTAACTTTTTCCAGACCAGGGAAGTTTTGCGCAGACAGACCTTTAACAGTCGAATTTATAAATGTCGCGTCTTGATGAAAAGAATGCTCTTCAAGACTCTCCGACACATTTGCAACAGCTAAACCTTCGTGTTAAATGATCTGCTAAGATGCAGCTTTTATCTGACTGGTATTACCGTCAGTGATTTCCGATTTATCGAAACATATACTGGCAAACTGAGAATTCTGAGCGATGACCAGAATCTCTACCGATGCATGCAGCGATTGTATGAGGAGCTCAAAGCTCAACATCCGATCATCCAGGTTGCTTTGCTGGACACTTGTTCGAACAGCTAAATCTGCGTTTGGTTTAGTTCAACAATTTTTTCACACGTAGCATACACCAGGCATGTTGTCGTCATGCCGGATCGATATCGCCTCCGGGGTCACATTTTGCGTGACATGTGTAGGAACAGTTGCGACAGGTGACAGATTTGACCTTACCACTGACGACTTTCTTGCAGACGACGCATGTTTCGCGAAAATCAGGTCGTTTCATCTTAACGGGGCCAATCAAAAGTACAAATGAGAGCGCAAAAATCGATATGGCTGGGGTTGGTTTGTGTGGTGTTGTGTGCAGTTGACGGAAAGTGATGAGTGCAGTAATATTTCGTCACCCGATTTAGCCGCGAATTTGTCGGCCTCCCGTTGAGAATATTGGCGTGAAATTGAATTCGCGTTGAATATTTTTCCGAGTAGTTCCCGACATTGGTAAAACCGATGGGTTGATCTAACAACCGAACCACCTAAACGATTCAAATGAACGAACGAAATGCAGAAAATCCACGGGTGACGCACATGAAGAACGACACGTCGTAGATGGATAATTCTTGTATGAGTAGTTCCGTCGTAGCAAACTTTCAGATAGATATTCAAAAATCAAACCTATCGGATGAAAACTATGAAAGTTATATCTAAAAATATCGGTGTTCAAAAGTAATTCAACCGCACGTCACGTTAATCTGATGATGGCTGAGTTATATTGCATTAAAATTAATGAACTGTCAAATGCTGCTCTATTACACCCAAAGGATTGGTGGGATTTACCAATGAAATAATAGGCGTTCTACTTTCCTAATGGTTGTTACAACACACCTCTCTTCAACGTTTAATGGTCACAATCATTCACTCGCCTCCTGGTAAATGCAGCAGTTCCTGACAGGTTACGGATACTCAGGTAAATCTCTGCTTTACTCGCCGTCCAGGATACAATTCCTTTTTAAATTGATTTTTTGATAAAATCCTGGTTCCCTCATCAACATCAATTTTTGTTGTTGTTCCGTTCAAACTAATAAGAATTGTTTATGCTTAATATCATGATGAAATATGCTATTAATATCATATCGCTCTAAATATTATGATAAAGTGTAGCGAGTGGGGTAGGGAGGCTGAAAATGACAGCTGGTGAACATCTGACCATTTATCGCAACATTCTGGACATCGGTCCAACATTAACCACGTTGCACACATACACATCGATGGCGCTTCGATTCATCCATGAGGTCAACCTGTCTAACGCTAATCGCGTTCACTAGCGAATCCCACATGATATTAGAAAGCTAATTGGTCAAAGGCGTCTATTACGCACATGAGAAATAACAAAACACTCGTCTATCTTATATAGGAAAAAACAAACAATCACAATACTGGTATTCGAGCATGTTCGTCCCAGGTTGTCTCTTCGATCTGATTTGTCAATCAATATCATGTCAACCGGTACATTTCAAACTCTGGCCACGCAGGGCTCATTTGACCGGCATTGACGAATTGCATATCGTTCGATTGCGGTTGACGTTGTCCATCTTCTATACTCCGAAGCTGTCGCTTGAGCCGTTCTAATGCAAATGTTCCGAAGCTTGCTCCTATGTTGTACCGGATGGTGGTGTTCTTCATATCATTCCAAAGTTTGTGATTAGCACTCTTCAACACTACGCTTCGCACCTCCACAACGTATAAATCATGAAACCCCGTTAATTGAATTCTGTTACCGAAAATGACTGGATCGTAACTGAAACATTGTCACTGACACACATTCAGATACGTCGTGTATTTTACTCAGCGTGCATCAAGTCATCCGTCATGTTTTTCACACCCGAAATAAGAAAGTAAAGACGTGATGTTTGATATCACTGGTGCCATATGTGGGTGTTTTGTTCTAATCAAGCAAATCAGCCCGTCGAACGCGGTGTTTACTTATGTTAGGACTAGACTGCCGTGTCAAGTACCACATCATTGGATTGCTATTGCATTTGGTAAAGATTTGCGCCGGACATGGTCCAATTTACTTTGATTTATCAAATTACACTGAATTTGCATGTGATCTAGTGACTCTGACATCCGCAATTCTGTTCAGTCATTTTCCATGAGCACAAACTTGATTCCCGGAGCTCGTGTCCGATATCAAGATTTCATCCACTGCAGTCTGAAGATTCCAAAACACATGGCAAATGGCTTCCAAACTGTTCCTTTATTCAAAAAACGGGACCAAGGTTAATAATTCGAAGGCTGGCTCTCTGATTCTGCTCTCTGCAAATACGCCGTTACTTGTACATCCGAATGCAAAATGATGAATATAAGCTATCCTAACTTGCTCCTGACCGCAAACATTGGAGGTAGTGTAAAGCGTCGTCTACAAACTGGGAACGCAGATCAAGCTGCTGACGCCGATTGACCGAGTAGTTCCTATCGCTGGGAGCGCTTCGGGAGAGATTATTATTCCCGAATCGGAGTGTTTAGTTATTCAAAAAGCTATGCAGCATGAAAAAATCATGCGATTGTGATGAACGTCCATGGTCGACATCGACCGAAGGAGACCAACAACATGTCTTCCTTCAATTATGCCACCAAAACGTGATGTATACCAACGAAATTTTAATTAAAATTCACGAAATTAAACATATGCTTAATGCTAATTTAACAATGTTAAAATTCGTATTTGTCACAACCTCACATTGCACTCTCTGCAAAGAGATTCTCTGGAAGTAATCCAACCATAGTGAGCCTTATAAAACTTCTAGATGCCAGGAACAAACATTTCGTCACTACGTACCAGGATTCGGTCCCAAGCAGAGTGGCCTTGCAGAACCCGAAACGTTTGAACCGTTGGTCCGTTTATCGATTTCATTCAGTCGGCTTTCCGTTCCAATGGACAAGTGGTAGTGCATAGGGGTATCACGTGGTATTTTGTGGTTGTATTGACGCAGTGCCACTTCATCCGGTATTTCAGAACGGCTGCGGCATGACCTTTGCGTATGATGAATCGTACTCGGGTCTGAGGGAAAATTAGTCCCAAGAATTCGGCAAATCTCTCGATGACCCGCTTTTAAAGCTACCAAATACGGGGTTCTTCCGTGATCGTCAGCCTGAAATGGGTTCGCTCCGTGCTGTGAATAAAATATCGATAAACATGTCACTATGGCTTTATGGGCATCGGAACATCACCTTTATATTAATTAGGTGCTATAATATTTTTAGTTAAAATGTGAATAACAAGTTAAGGATTGATACAAATAGAGGCATTCCGGTAGATACATTTAGCATCGATTCTGTAATTAACTCCCTACATGATTATAGACCACCTCTCAGCTTTTATAGAGTAACTAGGGCTACTCAGTTCAGAATGCCGCATGTAAAACCAGGAAGAACAAAGTGAAACTTACGTTCCAAATATCGACGAACTTTTGATATAAGCTGAGTAAGTTCTATCCTGAAATTTACCTTGAGAAGCATGGCGCACAGTTCCAGGTGTCCTTCTTGAGCAGCAATGCATAAAGATGTTGCCCCTTGACTGCACACCGCATCTACGCGGGCATTGCCTTCGGTTAGTAGAATCTGACACACCTCGACGTGGCCTTGCCAAGCGGCCAATTGCAGTGGGGTCCTACCTTCACGATCCCGAATGTCGACTGGTGTTCCTGCCTGAAAAAGGAAAACATTTCTTCAGAATTTCAGCTTTCGATGGAATTAAGCATGCACGGAATATGCATTGCAACTGCATCAGACCTCAAATATAGAAATTCTGACTGTCGTGTCATAAACCAGTTAAAAACCACAATGAAATGTAACATCTGAGGCTTTTAAACAAGCATCAACTCAGGGTCACCTAATAGTACCAAGTGTTTGAGAACTAATGAGAATGTAGAGGTTACGATCTAAGATTAATTTCATCAAACTGTTGGATAATTGAAACAAAACACTATTAGACAAAAAGATGAAAAAATTTGAACAAGCGTGGGTGATGCTTTTAACGGTTTAACGGGAAGCGCACCGCGTCA